>VDFB02195700.1:0-35318 GCA_007258455.2 Sequoia sempervirens | reverse complement strand
CAACAAAATGTATGGACTAGAAAGACATCAATACAACAAAAATATTCATAACCATTGAACAATAGTACCAAATCTATCAAATAAATCTAAGAATATGAAGAATAAAAAATAAAATCTAACTAAATCATCTAACTATGGGAGATGAATCATGAAACATGCAAAGAAAGTAAAAAATTCACCAAAGTCAATGTATTTCTATTAAAATTTCTGCAGCATGTCTTTACAACAACTCAACTCTCTCTTGAAAATGAGAGGATACCCCTATTTATAGTGTCAAAAAAGTAGAATGAATGTCCAAAATTTATTTTCATTGTGTGGCCAAGATTCACTACAAACTAGGGTTCTACCTACCCCCCAAATATATTACACTTTAACATACACTTTTGTCCTTTTCCCTATTTTGTCTTCTAGTGACAACACTGTATCATTTTGTCTTTTTGCTAAATGCCTTTGTTGTAGCAATTTTGTAAGGAATTCTTCATCAACAATAGGGTTCCCTAATTGCTTCTTCAAAGCAGCATACTCCATGAGTTTCAAAATCAATAGTTGGAGCTTCTCAGCTTCCATGATCTCAAATCGCAACACTTCATAACTCCATTGCTTGGATCTATCAGTGAACTTTTCCCAACCTTCATCATACTTGGTAGTGTGGTATCTAAATAGTTTGGATTGGGTGAGGGATTAGGCAGTGAAAATCAAGAAGTATATAGTGACCTCACCTGACATTCCATCTTCCATCTTCTTATGGAAATGCGACTTTACCTTTTTTGGATCAATTTAAATGAAAAAAATATCAAATCCTTTCATTACCTTTAGATATTGAATGCAATCCACCCTAACATCCTTGATCCAATCAATATCTAGATCCACTTTGTAAAGTACTTGCTCCAATCTTTCCTTTCATTTTCCAAAATCTAGCTTCCACATTTTCACGAGCCAATGATCATCCTCCTTGAATGCAAGGTCCTTTTTCCAAGTTTTCTTTGGCAGCTTGAGGATGACCTCAATTTTTGGGTAAGTAGACCTGTATATCCTCGGGAAGTCCATACAAAATTTCCTTGTGCCCTCAAGAGACTTTTGCACCTCCAAGAACTTGTTTTCTATCCTAACAACATGACCGATGCCCATGTTTCCAACATATAGGACCTGCTAGAACCATTCTTCCATGGTCTTAGCCAAGTTATTCCTTTTCTTGAGCTTGTTGACTTGCTCCTTGGACAACAGCTGTGGCAGAGCCAAGGACGCAGTAGGGAGCTCTTCTGCTGATGACCACTGTTGAATGTAGGCTATGAAATCAACCACTTGCACTTTGAGCTCATCCTTGGAGATCTTATCTTACTGTATCAAGTGCACCACCATGGCCACAAACTCCTAAAGGTGATCCACCTTCTACTCCCTTGAAACAGTTCCAAGGTTGATGGTGGAGAAGTTGTAGCTAACTCCTTCTCGCACCATTGGTGTAGCTACTTGAATTGTTCTAGATCTAAAGGCATCCATTGTCACCTTTGATCTAATTTTAGGCTTCTTCTCCTTCTTAGTGCTGATATGAGCTCAGGCCAATATGGCCTCCAATCTTGTTCTTGGATCCTTTGGGGTAGGATCTTTCTTCTCCAGTTGTCTTTCCAACCAATCGGGCATCGAGAACTTTTCTTTGGGTGATTCCTAGTCACCTTCCTTTTCATATTTCCTGATTTTGATCTCTTTATCACTAGGAGCCTCTTGCTCAATCCTTGTATCTTCCTTTTCCTCATCGGAGTCCTGGAGGGACACCATGCGTTTGATGGGGGATTTAGTGGGAAGGAATTCCTTGGGGCTTTCTTCCCCTTAAGTATCTCTTTCTTCCTTTTCTTCTTGATGCCCATGTCCCTCAAGCTACTCAGTCTCCAGATTCTTGTGGGTATAAGCCTCTTCTTCAGGCTTATCTTCTTCTTTATCTTTCTTTTCCTTGCTTTAAGGTGGCACATCTTCATGTTCCTCCTTTTCTTGTTCTTCTTTCCCTTCTGAGAGGTGTATCTCTTCATCCTACTTGGGGCTTTATTTTTTTCACTAGCTAGTAGTTCAATGATTTCTTCCACTTTGTCATGTTTTTCCCCTTCTTCCTCAGAAGGTGGTCTTTCCATTTCTTCTCCAACATCCTTCAATTGTTAGGCCAGATCTTCCTCAAAATCAACATCAAATGTTTGTATAATGAATTTAGTACTGGCATCCCTTTCTTCATCGATCTCAGAAGACTGTTTCTTCTCCATCATGAACTACCTTATCAATTTGCAAATGTTGATGTTCTAGATGCTCATGGTAGTCATCCACTTGCTCCTCCAATTCCTTTGTGGCTTCCTTCTCTTGTTGTTCCAATTCCTCTAATATTTCCATTGTGTCTTTCATCTTTGGTGGTTCAGTTGGAGGCTTTGAGACAAGAATGTTGGTGAGAACCTGTGCCAGGGCAACCTAGATGGTCAGATTCAATAGCACTTTAGAAAATTTAGAGGGGAAATTATGCATATGTCGCGAGAATGCTTCCAAAAGTGAGAGTGTCGGTATAGGTATTGTTGTTAATGCTAGTGAAAAGATGTGGTTGGTGACATGGAAGCAAAAGAAAGTAGAGAGGTGGTGGTGGAAGAAAAATAAACCACCATGATTGGCCCAGTAGGTGAAGAAGAGGCAAGGTGGACTGAGATGTCCATTGTAGGAGGGGAGGTAGCCACCATGGATTGAGAAGTGGATGGAGGAGTGACAATAGTGGAGGTAGCTAGTGGGGACTTTGGTTGATCAGCCTCCATTTCCTCTCCCTCATGGAGTGGATCTTCTTGTATAACAGGCATTTCAGTGACATTGCCTTATTTCTTATGTCTCTCGAAAGGCTAACCTTTTACATCCTTTCTAGCATACACTTTTGGATTAGACTGATGCTCGTCAGTCTCCTTCCTTTTCCTTGAGTGAGTGAGTGGAGGGGACTTTGAAGTTTCTCTTATTGATGTAGTAGCTACCTCACCATCTATTCCACTCGGCTCACTTCCAAACCCTTCATAAGTCAAGATGACCACTTGTTGCTTCAATCGAGAACTTTCCCATCAATCCATTCTTTTCTATGACCCTCAAGGGGCTTGGGTAGAATGTTGAGGTCATCGACCTCTTGCTCATCCCAATCAATTAGCGGTAGTGGCAGATTGGAAATTGCATCATACCAAGGGTCTATCGATGTGCTCTCATCTTCTTCCACCTAATCAAGCACTGGGAAGAAGTTCACCCTTTTCACAAAGTATGTAGTCATTCGCATATAATTCCTCATTTGCACCTCATAGTAATCGTTAAAATTTTCCCAAAAATATTCAATGCTATGAAGATGGGCGTATTCATGTCTGAGTGCCTTCCTGATGTGGCCATAGGGGTCCATCTGTGGCCAAGCCATGTGGAGTCTGAAATGATACTCGACCAATTCCATCTCCGAGTTTTGGGCACATTGGGAAGTATGGAGCTCGTACATCCCTTGGCCGAAAGAAAGGGGATAAGAAATCCCTGCTAGATGTTTGTTGCTCAAGAGGGTGTGCACATGTCGTCGCTATCGAGAAAGCTCCAAAAATATTATTTGGCCATTGGGATACCAAGGCAACTTGTTTATACTTTCTGAGAAGCTTGTATGTAAACTTCAGGTATTGAATGAACAAGAAAGAATATTGTTTGAGGAAAGCCTGAGCACTATGGGATACTCTCCTCTCAAAATCACCCCCGAGCAACCTGATGATATGACCTATAAAAGCATCATTTATCCTGTAGTAATCTTTCTTAAAATTCTTGAATTGTAGTTGTGGGTACTTGTCATAGACCTTGAGCTCCCTGCAAGGCTCTTCATTCGAAGTTCTAAATAAGCCACTGTATTGCCTCCATTCAATCAATGAGTATAACAAGTAAGATGTCATGTAGAACTTGGAGGTCTTTTTTACAGCCATGAATTGCTCATGAAAGCAATAATTGATTATTGCACCCCAATAAAATGTGGTTTCCTCTTCTCCATAGAGAATCTTTTCAACAAAGTAGACCATCCATTCTTGAAAATAGGCCGTGGTAGGAAGGCCCATTACTCTGCTTAGTAGGGTTAATAAATCATGATAGTCTTCATAGAAGTCACTGTGAAAGAGCTCCTAGGGAACCTTTGCAGCACTGCCCCTCTTTTCCTTGAGCCAATGTTGTTTTATAAGCTTCTTGCATTTAATTAGGTCTTCGTCCCACATTGCCTTGCACTCCTCTATGGTTGGAAATTCCATCTCCTCGAAGGTAGGGATAAGAAAGGTTTTAGTTATTGTTTTGGTTGACATGTCAGCTAACACATTTCCATCCTTTTCCACTATTGTTCTGGTTTTTGGTTGGTATGCCTCCCTATAAGCCATTACTAGTTCAGGGGCAACAAGAGAGGGAGGAAAACCTACAGCTTTGGCTATCCCACTGCCTCTGATCAATCTTACATTCTTTGTCTTAGGGTTGATCCTAACCCTCCATGTGAATTCATCAATGTCCACATGCCCTATGCTGGTGTCAGAGACTTCCTTCCAATCTGTGGTGATTTTAGATTGCAATGGTTCCCCTTGGAGCTAGTATTTCATTTGGTCTTTTTCTTCCTTTCCATGAAGAGCTTTGCCTATTTTATTCCCTTTGTCTTTCTCTGCGATTGCCCTTGAGTGTCCAACACCTGATTCCATATATTCTAGAGACAGAGGAAAGGTGAGCATAATCAAGCATGGAAACATAGAAACATTAGTCAAATCCCTACAAAATAGTGTTAGATTGGATAATTCATCATTTAAAAATCTAACATTTAGTCTAAATTGTTTATTAATAACTCATAGGAGGGAATTTGGATGGTCTGGGCCCCAGGGATTGGACTTCTTGGTTAGGATGGTTGTTTTGAAAGGGTGAACAAGGTAGGTAAATTTGTATGATTTCTTTTGTCTTCAAATTTAGGCAATTTGAGAAGCCCATGGAGAAGAGCATCCAATTTTAATGTGTGTCAAAGCCCGTTTTTAGATTAGGAAGCATTTGGGTCATCTTCTAGGTGATCAGAGTCAAGAGGAGGGAAGGCCATTTGGAGTTTTTCATTACGAACAACCATGATGAAGCGGAATTCCATGGGAAGAGTTCTTATAGCCAGGACCTATGAGTTTGAAAGGAGGTCAACACAACTCTTGATTGTTTAAGTGTTTTGGTTCAGAGAAGGCAGGAAGCCGCTTGAGGATTACCATTTGGAAATGATAGGCAATGAGTGGAATTCCACTGGAAGAATTCTGATTGCACGGGCCCAACAAAGGGTATAGCCTATACATTTCTTTGTTGTGAGTTCCATTGGAAATCAGGGTACTGGGTCCTAGATTCCAGGAAGGCAAAGGAAGTTCTCCCTTTTGCAACAGCTAGGACGAGGTGGAGTCTCGATGATGGAAGTTCGATAGAGGGGACCTGGCAAAGGTTGGGACACTTAAGTTTTATCATTTTACTCATGCATCCAAAAGATGATTGGGGTCCAGAGGTTGGAAAGTAGCCTCTTGAAAGTTGTGAGGAACAACGATGCCACCACGACGGTCTACAAATGGAAGTCCACGAACTAGGACCTACAGTGCATTTAGGATGTGGCAATTTCAACTTCCAAATCAAATGGTAGACAAAGTAGCGAATTTCGAAGGATGGATGAATGATTCTAGAATTCCATTTGGGAAGGTGAATGATGGATGACCTCCCAGGGATGAAATCCCATAGGAGTGGGCTTGGAGAGCATGGGTTGAGTCAGTGAGTTCAAGTTTTATAAAGTTCCAATGACAAAAAGGTAGGGGTGCTCTGAGATTGTGGACCCAAGAGGGCACTTCACCATTTGAAGTTGTCTCTAGTTTTCATGTTTTGATGGTGGCAAAGAGGAGTCCCAAGCCCAAAGAGCACCGACGCTTTTCCCAAAGAACGACGTCGAGGAGGTGAAGTTCTGTGCTCAATGTATGGGTGATTATGAGGGTTTTCTAAAGATTTGATCTCATGGGTTTTAAATGCCTCCTTTTTCTTAACCTAGTGCATAAATTTTTCATCCCTTTTAACCATTATTTCTCCTAAAAATCAAAGGAAACATTATATGAGGGGAAGACAACAAACCTACCATTAGAACTCGGTGAATAAAGATGATGGATCTGCCAACGAATGTAAAGGACTGGCGATGGAAGGCTATGGGCTTGAGGGTGGTGCATGAAGTTTTCTCTGGATCACTCTGATTGTTTTGATTGTCCTAACATGTGAAAATGATAGGTCAAATTGGCCTATTTATAGATTTTAAAGGCATTAAATGCCCTCAATAAATGAGTGTATGACAACTAGGAAGTTGGTGAGTTTGAAATTTGAAAATGACCACAAGGGGTCTAGAACCTAAATTTAGAAGGTTGTGAACTAATAGCCATTTGAAAATTTAGGTAGAAAACCACTGATGAAGAGGATCCCAAGGTCCAGTGGGTGGAACTCTATGAAGGACGGTGGTTTGGGAAGGGAAAATGCATTGCAGAAACTTGGGAAGGGAGATCCAGTAGACTGAACCTGATGAGGCTCATGGACGATAGGTTAGTCAAAAGAATAGGAAAATGGTGATTAGGATGGCGGCTCTTGAGTGATGGAAGGCTAAGGTCTTATGGCCATTAGAATCAGTGAACACAATAGGGAAATCCGACATGGGAAACCCGATAGGGTGGACCCAGAGAGCACCAAGGATGCTGTAGAGGAAAACTTCCAAGGGATCTCTGTAAAGGAACTTGACTTAGAAAATTTAGGGGGGGTAAACATGGTCATGTTGAGAAGAGAATTTTGAAGCCCACTGACCATATGAGACACCAAACAGGCAACACACAAAATGAGGCAAATCTAAAAGTGACTTGACAAGGTGAGGGAAAGAGAGGTTCCTCGTTCTGAACAGGGCATGTGTGTTGAGGGTAGAACAAATGGAAACTTTCTTGGAGAATTCTCTTGAGTGTTCTAAGGATAAGTATTCATTCATAACCTAGAATCTTCAGTTTCATAGACCAGGGGCCAACATCCAAAAGTGAACTAGGAGAACAAGGTCCTTAGTTGAGCCATCCTATGAAACATCTCAAAAGTGGGTGCTTGGTGATTTCATTTCCTTTCCTTAGGAACTATGACAAGTTATCTCTAATCAACTGAGCAAGCTACATGAATCATCCAACACCAAAATTAACTTGGAAATTTCCCCGAGGCTAGCCAAGCGTCCATAGCCCCAGCGGAGTTGTCGGTGTGACCCAATGGATAATTCTCTATTGCCAACTAGTCATCCATAGTGGTGGTAGAGTTACCCACACATCCATACAGTTGCTTGATTTTAGAATTTTCATTTCTTTTCTTTCTTTTCATATTTTTTTCACATTTTATCATTCTTTTGCTCAACCGTGTAAGCACTAAAGCCTACGATGGGTTTGAGAACAATAGTGGTCACTTGAGTGGACTTAAGATTTTTTGCTCACTAAGTCATCATAATAGCCCCCGTACAACACTTTGGAAATAATTAATATGCATTTTGTGTAGGACCTGAGATGAACGTAAAAATATTCAACCAAGGGCCAAATTCTGAAGTAAAGTTCAAATGAGTAAATCATTCTAGAGTAGCGATCGGAGACCAACGGTTGAGAGTGAATGTTTACCTAAAGAACACTAAGAGTGGGAAGCAAAGTGAACCATTCATTGAATGAGCATGACCATCATAGGCACAACTAAGAATACCCTTGTCAAAACAAAATAGTTGGGAGATGAGCAAAACGAAGTAGCGCAAAACAATGAAATGAAAGAAAACCAAAGCAACCTACTTTAACCTATGTACAAATATTTACAAGAATAGCTTAGAAAGAGCTCAGAATTGGAAGTAATGCTTTAAGTGTTTCCCATTGACAGAAAATGAGACATCCTCACCGATTGAGGTTTTTAAGCAGAAAGCATTGTCTCCCAAAATTTTGGCTATTTGAAAGGGGCCAAGCCAAAGCTTGTCAAATTTGTTATGTCCCCCTTTATTTCATGGGCCTTGTCCCAACACAGGACTAGATCTGCAATTCTAAAGGGCTTGATTTTGGCTTGATAATTGAACCATCTCTTGAATACACCCTAATTTCTAGTAAAATTTTATATTCCGTGATCTTCTACTTCTTCTAGGTGCAAGAGCTCATCTAACCGAGCTTCTCTACGATCCCCTCCATAAAAGTCATTGATAAACTGGAGGGTGGGAATTTTTAGGTGTATCAAAAAGATAGGCTCTAAGCTTTAGACTAGATGGACTGGGGAATCACCAAGGGCAGCCTTGTGATGGGTGCGATCTAACCAAAGGGAAAAATAGAGCTAGGTATGCCAGTCCTTGGGATTCCTATCAAGAATTTTCTTAATCATGATGATTAGATTCTTGTTTGTGGATTCTGCAAGGCCATTGTGTTGAGGGTAGTAGTTAGATGAGAATTTAAGGGCAATTCCGTAGTCAAAATCCCAACTAGAAAATTTTAACAAAGCAAATGTAGGTCCATTATCACACACTAATGCATAAGGACAACTGAAACGATTTAAAATAAAAATTTCTAGAAAGTTTGTAACTACCTCTATTGTGCATTGCCTACACACAATTGCTTCTTTCCATCTAGTGCAATAGTCAGAAGTAGTTAAAATGTACCTATGTCCTATGGATGATGGAGGGATTATTGGACCAATGAAGTCAAGTCCCCATTGTGCAAACGACCTCACCTCCAAAACGGGTTGTAGTGGGACAACAACATTATTTTCCTTGGTAGCAGCTGTTTGGCATGTGTGGCATGAGCAAACATGACTATGAGCATCCTTGAAGACCGTTGTCCAATAATATCCTGCTCTTAGTATTTGATGGGTGATGGAAGGACCGGATCCCTGACTAGTACTGAATTTGTCATGGAACTCCCTCAGGACTTGATTTGCTTCTTCTTTTCCAAGGCATCTCAGGTAGATACCTTCATGATTCCTTTTATATAAAATAGATCCTTGCAGCATGTAGTTGTCGCTCTTTAGGCGGAGAGCATGCTTCTGAACTCCCTGTAGGTGGGGTGGGCACTTGTGATTTAGCAAATAATAAATGACATCTTCATACCATTCCCTTGGAGAAATGTCTTCAAGGTGGTATTGTTGTACTGTGAGTTTAGGCCCTGCATTAGTTGCTACCTCAGCAATCATTTAGGTAAGTGCTTGTCCTCTCACCAATCTCATTGGCTAGATTTCCATATAATATTCTTGTAAAAATGTGATCCACTTTTCCCTTTATTCACCCAACTCATTTTGCATAAGTAATGTCTTTACGACTGGGTCAAGAACTACAAAAAACACTTTATTGCGTAAGATGTAATGCCTAAAATTCTTCACTCCTCTAACAAGGGAATACACTTGTTTTTCTATGTTGTGGTAACACAACTCAACATCCTTCAAAGGGGCACTCATGAAGGAAATTAGGTGCTCATTCCCCTCATCATATTTCTAAGTTAGAATGTTGGCACATGAGTGATCTAAAGCAAACAAATAGATGTAGAAAGACTTTAGATAGTATGGACTGACTAGCACTGGTGCTTCAACAATTGCTTGTTAAATTTCTTCAAAGGCCTACTTCTCTTCAGGAGTCCACTTGATCTTGGTGTCTTGCTTCAACATGGCATTCAGTGGCTTGACAATTTTAGCAAAGCCTGTAATAAAATTTCGTAGAAAGTTAATCTTTTCGATGAAAGATTTGACCTCTTTCTTGTTGCTTAGTAGCTGAATCTTTAGTAAGTACTGAATGTGCTCTGGGTCAATGGACATTCACCACTTTGAGATAACATGCCCAAGCAACTTCCCTTCTGTAACTCCAAAGATGCACTTTTTAGGGAAATCCCAAAATCTTCGCACCTCTGGAAGACTTTGCATAGATCTGAGACATGATTACTCCGCTTCTTTGAAAACAATATCAAATCATCCATGTATATGATTATGCACTTTCTAATTAGATCTTTGAATGAGATGTCCATAGCCCATAGGAAGGTTGTGCCAACATTAATGATCCCAAATGACATTTGTGTGTAGGCAAAGGTTCCCCACTTGGTGGTGAATGTTTTCTTATGGCGATCTTCATATTACACCATCACTTGATTGTACTGAGAATAACTATCAAGAAAGGACATCATTTGTGAACCATTAACAATCTACAGTACCTCATCCAACGAAGGCACCGAGTAATTATCCTTTTTTGAGGCTCAGTTCAGATTGTGGAAGTCCACGCATAATCTGATTTCTCCATTCTTTTTCCTAACTGGGACCAAGTTGGCCACCCATGTAGAGTGTTGAATTTGAAAGATAATCCTTGCCAAAAGCAATTTCTCCACATCTTTGTAAATAATCAGCTCCAGCAAGGTATTTATGGGATGTTGTCTCTGTCGAAAGGGTTTCACATTAGGCTTGAGAGGGATGGTGTGCATTATGATGGAGGTATCATAATTTTTTAGATCTTTGTAGCTCCATGCCACCACATCATGATACTTTTGAAGAGCGTCAATGATCCCTTTCTTTTCTTCTATAGTACATACCTTTCCAATAAAAATATTTTTGATTTCCTCGGTTGTTCCAAGGTTATGGATGTCACATTGATTGCTAATGAATTCCTTCTTTGCTTGTTGGTCTTGGTCTCTAATATGATCTAAATCAAATATAAACTCTAGCTGAACCATACCTCTGGGAATCATGTTGGTCTTGAGATTTATGACTCCTTCTATGTCCAATTCAACTTCTTCTAGATTAGCTTCATCTATTATTTGGGTGGCAAAGACATTAGAGCTTGTGATGAACTCAAGGATGTGCTTATCATCATTGAAGACATGAAAGTGAGTGACATTATTTGGAACAGATGGGGTGGATGTCAACTCAGCTGTGAAGCATTTGAGACCTAAAAGGGAAAGTGGCTGTAGTGTGCTAGCTGCTTGAGCCAAAGCATCGGATGTATGATTCTAAGAGTGTGGGATCATCTAGATATTAAAATCGTCTAAACCCTCTAGAAGATCCTAGACCCCATGTCTGTAGTTATCTAGTCTTTTATCATTGCAGGAGTATAATTTTCTAACTTGCTTGACTACTAGCTCAGAATCACCGAAAACTTGCAACATCTTGACATTTTTATTTAAGGCCATAAGAAGACAATGTACTAGAGCTTAATACTTGCTACATTGTTAGTGCAATAAAACTACAACCTATGGGAAACAAGAAAGATCTTACCCATTGGGATGATGAGTTTGAATTCGGCACCAGCTCCTCGCTTCAACTTAGATCTATCAAATTGAAGTGTCCAAAACTTGGAAAGCTCCTTGATACCAGGTCTAATGATGTCTCCATTTTATTTTGGTTTGGTGTTTGTCTCTACAACCTTTGGTTGAAGTGTTGATTCAATGTGACTGATGATAGGCTGTTCTGGTACTGTCTCCCTTGGAATTTCCTTCTGAGGGTCAACTAATCCCTTGATATGTTCTACTGTTGTTTGGCACAAACAACATGTAAACTCAGAGTGAGAAACATTGTGAACTCTGCACCAATTTGGTAGCAAGAGCTCTTGAAAATTCATTTGGGTGCTGAGGTTGAGCTAGTCTTGCACACACTTTTCCATGAAATTTTGGAAACTGTTTTGTAGTCCCAAGTCACTGTCCTCATCAAGCTCATCATCTGAATCCACCAAAACTTCAGTACTTTGAGGTGTTTGGGCCAAGTTGGCTGGGGGACTGCATTGCACTAAAAGTACTTCTACGGCCAATTCTTTATGAGGCTCAAATTCTTCTTGGCAAGTAAAGGGGCAATAATTTCCCAGTTCTATCTCAACAAACAACACCTCATTGGTGTTTTTTTTCTTTTGATAAAAGTGGCAAGCCACAATAATATATTAAAATATGTAATAAATATGTACATATACTTGGTTCAGAGGGCATACTGGTAGGAAAGAACTAGGAAGAAAATCTCCATTTATAGCCCAAAATCTTTTATAGTTTGACACAGATTGATACAAGGATTACAAAATTTTCCCCGCGTCATAGGGACATTACAAAATTTTCCCCGCATCATAGGGATAGTATGCAAATTATCAAAAAACTATCTACAATACTACCACCTTAAGAATAATTTGCTTGAAAGCTACATGGCTACAACAAAATGAGGTACATGACTAGCAAGACAAAATTTTACTGACAAACTTTAGCTATTTTTCCATTCTTTCATCGCATGATGAGTACCTATCTTGTGGCTCTAATTGGATATTCTTCAAACCTACCATTTCATTTGCAAAGAAGTCATAACCACTAAATAGGGCTACTTCATCCTCATTTTGAGCCACAATGGAAAGCTGGCTGAGATGTAACAAAACTTGGTCTAGTACCATGGAAGTACCTTCATGCAAAGCACCGTGAAGTGTCTAAAGGTGGATGTTTGGTTCCTAACTTCCTAGTGCTTTCTTCCCTACAACACGAGTAAGGAGTGGTTTTTGCATATAATCCTGCAAGAACAAAATGGCATCAAAATTTTCCTTCATTTCATATTCTAGCGATTTGCTATATCTTTTTCCATGTTGTTTTAGAGTAGACATCAATACATATTCAATATTGAATTCAATTCCTGACCAAATGGATTTGAAAACCTCTTCATATCCATATCTTTCCTTAACATACTCATGCGGGAATAAACCCCCAATATATCCGTCTCCATCTAACAAATTGTAACTTTGAAAAACATATAATAAATCCTTCTTTTCAATAAATTGGGGATTCACAAATTTTGCTACAATTATTGCTAAATCCCTCAAAGACTGGAGTAAATCCATAGCATTCAAAAGAAAAATTGAAAGAACTTGTGAAGGAAAGATGAGCCTTCTTGCCCTTGGTTTGGTTATTTTCTTACCTAATATTGCTCGAATTGAATCCTCCACAGGCAATGAATTCATCCTAAAAATGATGCTCAAATACCCTTGTGAGAGACTAGATTCAAAAGGCCATTCCCAATGTTGCATAGGGTAGAAAATCCTCAGGTTCCATGGTCAAAGAGCCATGGAAGCACCATAAATTCACAAATTTGCAGAACTGGAACTTCAACAACACTTTACCAAAGAAACTTGTTGATGAAAAAATAAAAGTGCAAAAAACCTTTAAAAAGCCAAAACCCTTTGCATAAATTTTGGACAAGTATTTAATGATGCAAGATAAAGTCAAATATGCCAAATTGTGTGAAGGGGATGAAACTGCTACAAAATTAAATATGAGGTACATTCCTCATGACAAGTACCAAATGGGCACCATCATACAATGCTCCAAAAATCATTGGGGAGGTGGTATAAACATATTTGGCCAAACCCTTAGGTGGACCCATCCCATCACCTTAGGATTATATTTCTCTAAATGTAGATTTGGAGTGTATGATGATAACCATGTAGTGCCACTTGGAGTATAGCACATACCTAAAATTACCAAGTAGCATAATTATCTTTCATTGATGATATTTGAATCCCAAGGTATAATCATGATGAAGAATGCAATAGAAAATTGGATATACTAATTTTTAGCATATCTTGTGTAAGGAGATTGTTTAACATATACTGCTCAATGACCATTTTAAATATACCCTACTAAGAGTGCTTCTTAATTTATAAGGATATAATTTCTGATGAGTTGGAATTGGTCATTATTGAATATGAAGAGTATCCCACTGGATTACCTACACAATGTGAGGGAAATTGTCAAGCAAAGATGAGTCAACAAGACTAATTATTTCTTGCTTTATGCTACCCATATTAGCTAGCAAATGTGCTAGCATATTGCCTTCATGGAATGCAAGTGATATCATAATTTTTTTAAATTTATCCAGAATATCCCAAACTCTTTGAAGGACATATTGAAAGTGCCAATTGAGAATTTTCCTTTCTTTGCACTCATTGATGATCAATAAAGAATCACCTTCAACATGGGTATTTTCAATACCCTACTGAAGAGCGAAATCCAGTCCTAAAAGTAAAACTTTGGCTTTAGCCAAGTTATTAGTCCCTTTATGAATATACTTTGAACATAAAAGTAATAGCTTACCCTAATGATTCTACAAACAAATCCCTACTCTTGATTCTCCAAGGTTCCCTTTTGAAACTCCATCAAAATTCATCTTTACATAATTCTGTTGTGGAGCATTCCATTTGGTTTCCTTCCTATTCCAATTCTCTGATTTTGATTTCAACAAGTTACCTAGGAAGGGAAGTTTTATATTCTTCCAATTTTGTAATAATGCACTATCCCAATTCATAAAGAGCGAGCTTGTAATCTTGGTTTGTTGAGTATTTGCATTTACTACCTCAAAGATGGCATTTTCAATTTTATTGGTGACTGTAGCAATGGACAATGGGGCTTTCCTAAAGATTCGTAAGTTCCTTTCCCACCATATGTTCCATATTATTGTAGCTGGTACACCTTTCCATACATAAGAAAAGAAATATGTTTTTAAGAGGATTGGCCAGCTTTGAAATAAGTCCCATAAGGAGTTGGGGAGGGGGATATATAAACTAAGGTTGTTAAGAATAAATTCCCAATTTTTTTGAGCAAACTTGCAATTAACAAAGAGATGATCATCATTTTCAAACTCCTCTGTACATAAGGGGCACATAAAGGGATCCGTTATTGATAGCTTAGTTAGACGATCACTAGTTAAGAAACACTTCTTTAGAGCTAGCCATGCAAAGATTCCTACCTTTGGGAGAATCTTGTTATCCCAACAAAACAAAAAAGATCTTTGTTTGAGAAGTTGAATTTCAATTCTTTACATCCTTGGCTTACTGAGTAATTTCCATCCTTTGATGGAGCCCAAAACAATTTGTTTGGCTTGGAGGAAAGGTATACCATTTAGGATTCCAAAATATTCTACAAAATATTACAATGTTGTGAGGAAAGAGATGGATGCGATATTCTTTTCCAACACACTTTTCTTGATATAGGATCCACCGAATGAACATAGTTTAACAAATTATCACCCCAAAGGCCTCTTACAGTTTCCATTATTGGAAAGAGATCTGAATTATTTTGAAGAGGAATGTAGCCATTCCAAAAGTCCTTCCAAAAATTAATGCTTTCACTATTATTCACTTCCCAAGAAATGAAAGAAGTGATTTTTTTTTGTAGGAGATTCAAAAATTCCAAATGGCTGACCCTCGTGGAGGGTCAACAACTATAAAAATACTTGATGGAACATTTATATCAAGGTATTTCCCTTGTAATATTTGGAACCACTTGGCTTGTAGATTCTCATACATTTTCCATACTAACTTTTCACCAAAATCTTTGTTCTACTTAGAGAGGTTCAAAATACCCACTCCCCCTTGAGATTTTTCACAAGACATAACTTCAAGATATATAAGTGGTATTTCTTGCAATCATCCATGTTACCCTTCCAAATGAAGTTTCTGATCACACTTTCTATTTCCACAATAAATTTTTTTGGTGCCTTTAATACTGCAAGGAAGTAATTAGGAATTGAAGATAGCACTGCTTTTACAAGTAGAATTCTACCAGCCAAAGAGAGCCATCTGGCTTTCCAAGTTGATATCTTAGGTTTAATTGATTCAATAACTTTCCCCCAATAAGAAGCTTTACATGGCCCTGCAAAGAAAGGAATACCTAGATATGAGCAGGGCAGTACTGTCTTTTGAAAACCAAGAATACTGATTATCTTCTTTTTAATGGCCTCGGGTACATTGAGTATATAGATTTTAGACTTTGAAGCATTTATTCACTAGCCAAAAGTTGATGAATATTTATTTGATGGCTTCCTTGATTTTTCTACTTTCTGCTAAGGTTGCTTCCCCAAAAAGGTTCATGTCATCTGCAAATAAAGAGTGGGTGACTGACAAATTTGTATTATCAATTTGGATGCCTTTCCATGGACCGAGAGTATGTTTTTCCAATATATATCTACTTAATGCCTTTGCCATTATGATAAATAGGAAAGGAGATAGAGGATAGCCTTGTCTGGCGCCTTGAGTAGCACTAAAAAAACTAGTGGCGGAACCATTAAGAAGTACTAATAATTTAGCTCTAGAAAAGTATGCAAGGATCCATTTGCACCATCTAGCTAAGAAACCAAAAGAAAGTAATACTTTCCTTAAAAAATTCTAGTTGACCTTATCATACACCTTCATCATATTAAGCTTGATAATAATAGATGGGATTTTATAAGATATTATTGAGTGTAGGGTTTCATGAGCCACAATTTCCCCTTCAAAAGTTTCCTTTCTTGGAACAAAACCTCCCTGTTCCTGTGAAATTATTCTTGGGATAATCGGTTGTAACCTCAAATATATTGATTTTGTAAAAATCTTGTAAATCGTATTGCATAAAGAGATTGTCCTATATTCTGCAAATGAGGAGGGTTCATGTACTTTGGGTAGAATAACAATGTTAGTAATATTGAATTATTTAAGCAAAGAAATTTTCCTTTTGGATTCTTCCAATGCCCATAAAAGATCAAATCATATAATATCCCAACATTTTTGAAATAACAGTGCAGTAAAACCATCAGGTCCTAGTGCTTTATCAGGGGATAAAGAAAATACTACATTTTTGAGCTCCTCTAGCATGAATGGTTTCAATAAATCCTCATTTTCCTTTGTAGATATCAATGTTGGAATTGATTGCAATAACTCTTCTTCATCCTTATCACTCTGAGCATTTCTATCTTTTGGGGCAGTTAAAAGCTCTAAGAAGAATCTGACACATTCTTTCTTTATATCTTCTTCTTTTGTGATCCAATTACCCGTAGGAAGCTCTTTAACTTCTTGAACAACCTTAATAGCTCTTTTTATTTGGGTAGAGGCGTGGAAATTTTTTGTATTTCTGTCACCCTCTTTTAACCATAGCTCCCTTGATTTCTACCTCAAGTAGATTTCTTCTCTAGCACTTTGCTCTTCCCAAGCTTCTTGAACCTTCTTTTGAGCCTCAAATAGGGAATCATCAAGGCCCTGCTAAATAATTTTCTCATGAATGGCTTCTAATTCCTTGCAGATCAAATCTTTCTATTGAAAGATATTCTTAAATGTTTCCTTGTTCCACCTTATGAGCTAATGTTTTATGTGTAAATTTTTTTTGTAGAGTTGAAATATCATTGATCCAAGTTCAAAAGGTGTAGAGACCCAGCATTGGAAAATTAATTCTATAAAGTTTGGGTGCCTAAACCACATACTCTTGAATTTGAATGAAGAATTAAGGGTAGAGGAAGAAGTATTTGCTATCAAAAGTGATATTTCATAGTGATATGAATCAGGGAAAGGAAAAATATTTGACGTTAAATTGGTAAGACATGTTATACCAGTTAGAGATAAAAGAAAATGGTCCAATCTGACTACAATCTGTAGAAAAGCTTTCAGTCGATTCATCCAGGTGAACTTTCCCTTGGTAAAATATCTCGCAGCACATTCATATTGATGAAGGCACTAAAATCAAAAATTACTTTAGGTGGTGGGATTATACCTCCAATCTTATCTTGGAGTGATGTGATGGCATTAAAGTCTCTTGCCAGTATAAGTTTTGTATCCCCAAGGTCTGATCATTGATGTTGTTGTACTCTATGATCATGTATTTCATACAGGGTTCATGGTCTATATAGATCTGATTAGGCATCCCTCTCCATGGAAGCCACATGTGAGAATGATCGATTGCAACATATCTATTCAATGTTCTAGTGAAGTCTCACCCAAGGATGAGCCAATAGGTCTCGGGTATGTCTACCACTTGAATATCAAGGACTTTTTGTATCCTTGAATGCACAACAATCTGCATTGGAATCCAATTCATCTCTCCCACTATGTTAATATGTGTTTTATCCAGTTCGGTCACTTTCCTTATTGATAGTGTGGGAGTAATCTCAAGGGATTTGCACACTACAAGGGGCATAACATTAGCTGATGCTTCTAAATCAAGCAGGAAATTATGCAAATTCTTCTTGAATATTTAGATGGTTGTGAGGAAAGGCGGTGTTTCCAACTTTCTTTAGAAGAGGCCCATCAACATATCCACTTGGGCTACTTGAGCTTTGTTCTTATCACCCACCTTATCCTTGATCTGTCTAGAGGGCTGATCTTTTAGGTTCTACCTATTGCTTTGATCGTATTCTTTCACGGGCTGCTTACCTGTAGAATGATTGGAGAGAACATCCTTCTTTTTCCCTGTGATGTCCTAGATTACAGGTTCCTATCTATGTTCTTCAAAGGTGACCCTTTTGGTTGATGTTTCTTGTGTTGCTTTAGAGGAAGGGGTTCCATTAATTACCCTAAAGAACACATGCCTTACAGTAGGGACCTTGAGTAGCTCGAAGGAGGATAGGCTGATTTTAACTTTCTGGAACTCCTCAGCAACGTATTCACCCATTTGATCAATTTCATATTCAAAGGCCCTACCTATGGTAGAGCTAACAGGTTAGGTTTGTGTTTGGCTTGAGTGAGTTTGGGGCTGACCTTGAAGCTGGTTTTGTGACTAGTTATTGGGTTGATTCAATGGCCTATCCTTGTTGAAATATTGAGTGGGCATGTGAGGAAGACCGAGATTGTTGCTAACATTTGGATCCAATGGGGTGGTGAAGTAATTGGGTCAATTGGATGTAGTAAATGGTCCCCCTACTTGTCTATTCCTTAAGTAGTATAGAGTGGATCTCTGATGGAATGTATGTACTTCATCCTCAAGGGGTTTTTCATCATCTAAGGGACCATTATCTATTAAATCAAATAGCTGAGATAAGGTTTCACCATTACTTACCTCTTTTACTTCTTCAGCCTTCAGAAAGGAAGTCACATCCTTGGGCTCATTTCTTTCATTTCTTGGGAATAGGGCTTGATTGACCACAACCACAAAAGAGTCATAAGGCTCAGGCGGGAATATGTCTCTACAGTTTTCACTTTCAACAGCATTTTGGACCTCCACCTAGAAAATCTTAGCTACTATTTGGAATTTGGGGCAGTCTAATTCTGAATGGTGGTTTGTTTTATGAATTTGGCACCCTGTAGATAAGGCAGCTTCAGTGAGTTATACCCAACTAGTCATCTTCTCATTGTAGCAGGTTGATCGAGAGGAGTAGGAAAACCTCCATTGTTGGGCCTCATGTTCCACGTTTAGTTTTTCCTTTGGGAAGGTCTCCTCTCAAAACTCTAATTTGAATTTTTCCCTCTATCATAATTCTATCTAGAAGAGGTGGTGGCCTGGCAATCATCTCTATTGTCTCGATTATCCCTATTGTCTATGTTGAGATTAGCTTGGATACTCTGTGGGGAGGCCTACAACTAGTTGTTCTGATTCCTCAAGTGCATCATCTTTGTGGAAATTTTTTGGATTATTTCTGTCAGCTCATCCAATCAATCCTTTTCCGCATTGCTAGGCTACGATACCTGATTCTGAAGAAAAACAGGTGGAGCAACCAGCTGATTCTGTTGAGTGGGAAATTTTTTTGGCCCTTGCAGGTATAGGGGCACTTGGGGCTATTGCTGACATACTTGCTGCTACTGGGGATCTTGGGCATAAGTCGGCTATGAGAATGGTTTCAAATATCCTAATGTGTTCTTCTTTTGTCCTTTGTGGGTCACAAGGATTGAACTTCGTGTAGAAGCTTTCAAGATTCTTGGTCATATCATGATAGGCATTGAAGTGTAGCGAAGAAGGATTTTGTGATAACCAAGCCATGAGGGGAGGTGGAGGTGGTTTCAGTTGTTGGGGAGCAACAACCTAGGGTTGTACCTATTGGGGAACAACAACTTGGGGCTGTACCTTAGACTTGGAGTGCAGGGGAAGAGGAATCCCCTTGGCTATGGGAGATAAGAGGTACAAAAGTAGTTTGGTATGGCTGAGTGGAGTGGATGAAGGTGAAGGAAGTCTATTGAATTTGAGGTGAATGGAAGGAGTAAGGAGACTATGGAAAAGGTGAAGTGGGTGGAATGGAGGAGGAAGAAGAGATTGTGTCCTCCCTCCTAGTTCTTCTTGCCCTTGTAGGAGGTTGCAGTTCTTGGAATCCCCTTGCATTTGGTGTCAACCTTAAAACTCTTCACGACCTTGGAGGGGAGAGTGAATTACCTCGATCCATCTTAGCTCAAATTCCCTCCTTCTAGCACCAATTTTTTTGATTTGGTGTTTTTCAAACTTTCTCAACATAGGCAATGCATAAATGCACTACATCTCTTGAAAGGAAACCTCCAACAACAAGTTGTTGAAATCACCCCAAGGTCTCTCGGGTGTCAGGTCATGACTTACATGGAATTCCTTAGTTTATGTTCAATGTGATTTTGCTGGTAATTACAAGGTAGACTTATGTGCTTAGTTGGATATGAAGTGAATCATGAGGTGGAGTCTCTAGAATGGAAGTTGAAGTGTAGTTTGCTACAAGTTCGAACAACAATTGTAAACTCCTATTCTATCTTAAGATTTGGCTTTACAATGTGCAATGAACCTTAGCATAGGTCACTTGTTAAAAAAAAAGGAAAAAGAGTAGGGAAGATAAGAGGTTCCTGGATCTGAAACCAACTATGAACATTGATCATGGAGGGTTCTACTATGGACAACTTCCTTAAAACAAAATTTCACTTAACCAGAAAATCACAATATCATGAAATTTGTGCTATCTTCTAAGGACTGCAAATGTTTTATCATTCATTCACCGTAAACATGCATCAACAAAGATAAAATTTTGGAGTAGCTTTCAATTTTAAGTCTAGACTAACTTTACACAACTATCTACCATTAGTAACAACAAAAATTATGGACTAGAATGGCATCAACACAATAGAAATCTTCAGAACCAGTGAAAAACATTACCAAATATATCAAAGAAATCTAAGACTATGAAGAACAACAAAGAAAATCTAACTAAATAATCTAACTATGGGAGATGAATCATGAAACATGCAAAGAAACTCAGAAATCCACCAAAGTCAATGTATTTCTATTAAAATTTCTGCAACATGTCTTTACAACAACTCAACTCTCTCTTGAAAATGAGAGGACACCCCCTATTTATAGTTTCCAAAAAGTAGAATGAATGGCCAAGATTTATTTGCATTGTGTATCCAAGATTCACTACAAAATAGGGTTCTATCTACCTTCCAAATATATTACACTTTAAAATACACTTTTGTCCTTTTCCCTATTTTGTCTTCTAGTGACAACACTGTAGCATTTTGTCTTTTTGCTAATTGCCTTTGATATAGCTATTCTATAAGGAATTCTTATCAATAATAGGGTTCCCTACTTGCTTCTTCAAAGCTTCATGAATTTCAAAATCAGTGGCTGGAGCTTCTAAACTTCCATGATCTTAGATCGCAGCACTTCATAACTCCATTACTTGGACCTGTTGGTGAGCTTTTCCTAGTCTTCATAGTACTTGGCAGTGTGGTCTCTGAATAGTTCGGATTTGGTGAGGGCTCGAGCAACAAAACTCAAGAAGTATGTAGTGACCTCACCTAATATTCCATCTTCCATCTTCTTATGGAAATGCAACTTTACCTTTTCCCGATCAATTTGAATGACAGGCATATCAAATCCCATCATTACCTTCAGATATTGAATGCAATCCACCCTAACATCCTTGGCCCAATCAATATCTAGATCCACCTTATAGAGTACTTTCTCCAATCTTTCCTTTCATTTTCTAAAATCCAGCTTCCACATTTCAATGAGCCAATGATCATCCTCCTTGAATGCAAGCTCCTTTTCCCAAGTTTTCTTTGGAAACTTGAGGATAGCCTCAATTTTCAGGTAAGTAGACCCGTATATCCTCAGGAAGTCCGTACGAAATTTCCTTGTGCCCTCAAGAGACTTTTGCACCTCCAAGAACTTGTTTGTTGTCCTAACAACACAACCAATGCCCATGTTTCCAACATAGAGGACATGTCGAAGCCATTCTTTTGTGGTCTTAGCCAAGTTCTTTCTTTTCTCAAGCTTGTCGACCTGCTCCTTGGATAGCAGCTGTGGCAAAGCTAAGGACATAGTAGGGAGCTCTTCTACTGATGACCATTGCTGAATGTAGGCTGTCAAATCAGCCACTTGCGCTTTGAGCTCATCATTGGAGATCTTATCTTGTTGTATCAAGTGCACCACCATGGCCACGGACTCCTGAAGGTGATCCACCTTTTTCTCTCTTGAATTAGTTCCCAGGTTGATGGTGGAGACATTGTAGCTTACTCCTTCTACCACCACTAGCTTAACTACTTACATTGTTCTAGATCTAGAGGCATCCATTATCACCTTTTATCTACTTTTAGGCTTCTTCTCCTTCTTAGTGCTGATATGAGCTTGGGCCAATATGGCCTCCAATCTTGTTCTTGGATCCTTCGGGGTAGGAGCTTTCTTCTCCGGTTGTCTTTCCAATCAATCAGGCATTGAGGACTTTTCTTTGGGTGATTCCTGGCCACCTTCCTTTTCATCTTTCCTTATTTCAATCTCTTTATCACTAGGAGCCTCTTGCTTCTTCCTTGCATCTTCCTTTTCGTCATCGTAGTCCTAGATGAACACCCTGCATTTGCTGGGGGATTTAGTGGGTAGTGTAGACACCTAAAAATGACCTAGGCCTGCAAGCTTCATTTTTACCACTTTCATCCTAGCATAATTATGACATTTATTATGTCTTTGGTCCACATTCGACTATTGATTAAATAATTCATAATTATTTAATTAATTCATGTCCTTTTATTCTTCATGATTATTAAATAAATAAATGTTATTTATTTATTCAATATGTCTTTAATTGTCTAAAGTCTTCCTTTAATTAAATAAATTTGTTAATTTATTTAATTACCTTTCTTAATTTATTTCTTCCTGATTATTAAATAAATAGATCTTATTTATTTATTTAATGTCACCAATCCTCACAATTAAATAGATTCATTAATTTATTTAATTCTTAATCATATCTTCTAAATTGAATAATTAGTCTTTAATTATTTAATTAACAAAAATAATATTCCTCTCATTTTAAATAAATGAAATTATTTAAAATGTCATCACAATCTTAACTGGCATTCCATTTTGGTAAATAATCTAAAAAAGATTATTTATTTGTCTCACAAAATTCATATTTTGAGTTGATTGGTAGCTTTCTTCCAAAAAACAAATAAAGCAAGCAGGTTCTTGATTTTAATCAAATTGCTTTTCAGTCCATCTTTTATGGATCTCACAAAGCAGGCTATCTTTATATTCTCAATTTTGAAAATCTTTATTTTCAAAATTAATTATCTCCTCTTTTCTCCACCACTGATTCGATTTTGTCATATGACATCTTGACCACTCACTTAAGGATTTTACCCTAACCCTGATTAGGGATTATCGGGTTAAATCTCGTCCTCTGATTTTAGGTTTTTGTCAAAGGTTGATCTCATCCATCCATTCAAAATTGTCTTTTCTATAAAATGACAATTTTGTTCATAATTTAGGGACCACTTCATTATTATAGGTATTATAGTCATTTATCATTTGTTATTGTCATTTATTATTGTCATAGGCATAGGCATAATTTTTTTTAAATCCTTCAAAACTTGCATAGGACAATGTCAGTCATAATGCTCACACACTTGGTCTAAGGGCATCAATCATACGTTGCAAACTAGGAGGTGCTATGGAGGTGATTCATGGAAGCTTTGCAAATATGATATAATCGTTTCGTTATTATTTGCTTTCTTTGTGCTTCATAACTTCTTTGGGTTTTATTGTTGATCTAATTCATTTGATAACCTTAATCCTGAAAATTTACCCATTGATACATTTGGTGAACCCGACGTGAACACGATTCTATTTTTTGCTATTATTTCCATATGGTTTTCGGGTGTTTTCTATCATTTTTGCAGGTACAGGTATGGAGCGACGCAGTCATTTTTTTAAAAAATCGTGATGCATATGATGTATCGCGACACACTCGCAGACTAAAGCACCACAATCGACCTGACGCAATGCAATCAAAGCTTCAAGAGCCGCATTCAAAGTAAATGATGACACATTCACCTGTGACGCATTCACCCTGATATGACGCATTCTCCTGGTAATGTTTTCTACTCGTTTAAATTCGGGTTTTTGATGTTTTCTGCTCTTTCTAGTCTTTTTAAGCATTCTGGTTTTACTTTCTGCATTATGGGTAGAGGTTTTCGTGTTACTAATCATGTTTCGGAACGTGTGGCAGTTACGTCTTGTGGGTCCAAGACTAGTGGATGAAACTTCTAACTTGTGGTTTTGCAGCTCCGTTAGTTGAAGACTCATTTCTCAAACAACATGTTTGTAATTTATAGTGTAGAAAACACTTCCTTTGGTGCATTAAAATGAATGTGTGCTTTATTTTTTCTGACTGTGCTTGAAGGTGGTAGGTGATTATGCTCTCACCTTGTGAAAACTAGGTGATAAAAAAAATAGACCCACCTTAATTTTTGTGTCACCCTCACGATTTATTAATAGAAGTATCCTCTCCCCTTGCACTTTTGGGTGATCCTGGGTGTAAGAGAAATGGTTACTGACTCTAGAACTTGGGCCTATTCTAGTGGGAAAAATTACTCACCCCAGGATGACTCAGACCGGTAACACCCTGACACCGAGGGACTTCCAGCTGGTATATAAAAGTGGATTCTTGGGGAAAGCCCAAGAATCATGAGTATGGTTCCGACGAGATGTATCTGAAAGGGGACTCTCGCCGAATGGATCATGCCCCACAAATGGAATGCCAATATTAAAAACCTTTTGTCTTAGTGTCTAACCGTTCTATTGGCCGTTGCTTGATATAGTGCAGGGTACAGTATCATGTCTGAAGACACTCACTACTAATCCCCTTGAGTAGAGATAGCAATTCTTGGGATGTCATTACCCAAAGAATCTGAATTTGGTGTGCTCGAATGGCGTTAATGAGCCATGGAGGGGAGCCAATGCCACCAAAATTATAAGCTATCTGCTCTCGAGAAGGAAAGGTGTTTATCACCAATCCAGGGTATATCGGTGGGCTATATCAAGTATACAAACCCTTGGCCTATTGGCCTTTTAGGATTATACTTGTCTTATGTGCGCTTGCTTACATTCAAAACACTGTGCTTGTCAAGTGGTTTCTGGATTTAACACATTTATAGTTCTGAACAAAACAATTCATCATTAAACGGATCCAATTTGCCATCAAAATGACAAAACACTCATTTCTCACAAACTGTGTCGCATCTGTTGCACCACAATCAAGTTTCTGAGATGCAATCACTCTGCTAAACCACATTTGACATCTTAAACACTGCATCTATCTATGTCGTGACACATCTGAAACTTAAAAAGCCGCATCTGCAAAACGACGTCACATTTGTCAGTTTGAAAGATGCATTTGCAAAACCATGTCGCATTTGCGGCCTCAAGCGACGCATTTTCCTGTCACAAGTAAAATGTCACACAGCCAAATATGAAATTTATACCTTGTCAATCATTTGTCAAAACATCGTTTCCAAAAGGATTTTGTCAAAAACCAACTCTAAAATTGCTCAAAACTATCGACCATTAGTTTGCATTCTTCACCATGGTTTCACCCTTCATTTTTTTTTAGGTGCATACATTAGGCATCAGTGTGTCCCTAGGTTGTAGTCCTTACTTACTTAAGATTAGGTAAATCTTAGCACAATCGACAATGCCATTACTTTCGAAACTAGGTTCTCCTGGACTAAGTCATCAAATCCTTTTAAGTTAATGTCCCCTTTTGTGAGATTTTTTTTCCAACTCAAAAGTCTAGTAAGGAAAACTCACTTGTCATTTAAACCTTGTCATCTTGTCCTTTTCAACAAAGTCCTTTAGTAACCAAAATAAAAAACAAAGATTCAGCTTAGAAGTGCCTAGATACCCTTGTCTCAAATTGCATTATAAACCTAGACATTGCATATCTTATTTCCAAAAATCCAAAAAATTATTCATCTTAGTCATCATTTTGAACTTAAATTTTGCATAGTGTCATCCTTGCATTCGGTAGCCATCTTCATTTTGAGAATATCATTTCATGGTGGAAACTAGACTCCAAAAACAAAAATGACAAATGGAAAACTTTCGACAATACCCCATGTATGACCCCAATTGGACTATTGACGATCCATTTGGAAATTCAAACAATCAATCTCCCACGATAACACCATCCTCATCAAACAGTCCATTTGAACCATTCTTATGTAAGGATGAATATGGTCAAATACTTGAGGAAAACTTAGAGGTAGTGGCACAAGACCCAGAGGCCTCTCAATTCGTTGAAATAATGGTCCTTTATGACAGAGATAGATACTTAGCTATACTCTTGAGTCAAGGAGCCAAATTACCTAAAGGATTCGACATCGACACATTGAGATCAACATCTCTAGACTCTAATGTCAAAAACATGCACAATATATCAAATAGCGGTCAACCCACAAACACTACAAGCAATACTTTCTTTGACACTACAATGACAGTACATGCTACTCCCAACATCCCAAACACCTCCAACTCAATAAACACAACATCCATCAGAGGATTACAATCATCCACAATGCCCACAACATCCACGACACTATCACAATCAGCCAGAACCACTCTTGGCTCCTCAGCAATGTGGGCAAGTTATTGCAATCCTCTCTTTACCTCTACGATAAATGTCATAGGGGCATCATCAAGTCACACTAATCCCCCCTTGACAAATACCTCCAATACCATGAATACACCTTTGACACATCCACTCATCAGTATATCACAAAAACATTTGGGAGGTGGAAAAGGACATATCTTTACCCAAAGACAACAACAACATGTTAACATGCCAACACAATCAAATGTCATTGCTTCCCAAGGACCAAATGCAAACATTCCCCTTGTTCAAACCCAACAATTTGGACAAGGTGGCCAAATAACACAACCTAAGGCCTCATTAGCACATCACAATGTTCCTGGTCACCATATTCCCAAAATAACAACACACATGGCTAGGGGACACATCCCAACCTACTAATCTCACATTCATACTCATCAACAAACACCTAATCCAATTCTTCAACACCAACAACACGCCAGTCCAAACACATCATACATATCATAGCAATACACCAATGTTCACACACAACAAATGGGGACCCATGGTGTACCAAGCAACCCAACATACGAGACCACAAATGACCCTGTTTTGGAGGCCTTCCGAACAAGATTGATGGGTTTAGAGAAAACTGTCCAAAACATACATACTTCAGGAAAAAAATCAGAAATAACATACAATCTAAACATATACTCGTTCGACATGAATCTATACATGTCTCATTTCCTCCAAGATATGTGTCACCCAATTTCACAAAGTATAGAGGCAAGACAAACCCCATTGAACATGTTCACGAATTTGCAACCAATTGTATGGACATTGCCTATGAACAAACATACTTGATGAGACTTTTCTCTAAAAGTTTGGCGGGTCCTGCCCTTGAATGGTTTTCCAATCAAAAAGATATCCAAACATGGGATGAGCTTAAACAAAAATTCATAAAAAATTATGCATACAACATCGAAATGGACACCTCTATCACTAGCTTGTGCAATCTCACACAAGAGGATGTTGGTGAGACACTCATCCCATTCTTTCAAAAATGGAGAAGTCTAGCTAGTCGGTGTCACATTAACATACCCAAAAGGGAAAAGGTCGACATGTTTGTGCAAACACTTTTGGGGCCCTTAAAAAATGCATTACAAATACATTGCTGCACAAACTTCATGGACTTAGTTGAAAAAGGGGTCTAGATTGAGAAAGCCCTTATTGCAAAGGGAGAACTAAGATACAGTCCCAAAAACACAAATGCCAACCCACCCACTGACAAAAAAAAATATTGGGTTAAAAATAAACATGTCACAAATGATGGTGTTGTTGACGCCAAGGTCGCAAACACTATGGGTCCTGTACTGACCCTAAAAGGGGTTCAAAAACAAAATAAACCAACAACGACATTCAAACCCCCTACCAACATCTTGTTAAACAACCAGCATGGCCAAAACAATCAAGGACAATACCGTCAAATGAGACAATTTCCTAGAGGTCGTACATACACTTCTTTAGGTGAGCCCATTGAGGAAGTCCTCAAGAAATGTCTCTAGACTGGAGTCATCACACTTCAAGAACCAAAATCATATGACCCAGGACAATTCAAACCAGCATGGTGGGACGATAATGCATTATGTGAATATCATCGTGGAAAAGGGCATAAAACATCTAACTGTCGACAACTAAAAAACCTAGTACAAGATCTTATAGAGAGTTGTATCATTGAGGTAGGGGGATCACAATTTTCCTCCAATTCAGATCATACTATTCATAAGAATCCACTATAGGATCATGGTCCTAGTAATGCTTCCGCGTCAAGTCTACAAACCAACAATAATCAAGCTAACTTTACTCGCGCCAAATACGACTATTCTGGTGGACCTATTATACATAATGTCTGAACTGATGACGAATACATAAATACTATTACAATCACGAGAGCGCCCCAATGCAATGCTACTACTCGAAGTGGCAAAGTCACCATAGCTGGTCCACCTCTCACTAGGCAACCCAAAATCACCATAGCTGGCCCATCTCCTAAGCAGTCGCAACCCGCCTCGACCACAAAGCAAGGGAAACCCAAGAGTCAATTTAACCTTATCGACCAACTTGGAAAAACTCCCGCACAAATTTCTATACTCGAGCTGCTTCGCATATCCCCCACACATAAGGATATACTAGATAAAACCTTGCAAGAGTCATCGTTCCCTAAGGATATTGATGTCAGCCAATTTGAGACCATGGTAGGATATCTCACTATGCCTCACCATGTCATCTTTTCTAATCAAGACTACTCGTCACCCAAAACCAACCACAACGATGCACTACATATTGAAACCTTCGTCCATAAACATAAGGTCAGAAGAGTCTTAGTAGATGGTGGAGTAGGATTGAATATATGTTCCTTAAAACTAGTTAAAGCTCTAGGATTTTCTGATGCATGCATAGACCCTACAAAGAGTATAGTGATCAAAGCATCTGATGATGAAGAACGTTCTTCACGGGGTGTTATATCTCTTCCTATCAGAGTGGGACCAGTCATTGTGGATACAACTTGTCAGGTCTTGGATTTGGAATTACCATGCAACATCTTGCTTGGCCATCCTTGGATTCATGCCTTAAAATCCGTTCCATCCACATATCACCAATGCCTAAAGTTTCCATTTGACGGTACAAAAATAACCATATATGGAGACCCTGACCCTTTCCAATATTGTACCAATTTAAGGGGCATTTCTAAAAATTGGGTGCCCATCAATCGAGAAGCTTCAGGCCCCTTGTCTTCTAAGTACGTTGACCCATCCACCCTCGCACCATCCTCCACGTCCACTCCATCCACATCTTCCACCACACCACCATCTTCCACAAACACTAAGGCTAAATCCACTGTCAAGATCCAGGACCTTGGTTGTGGAGAATTCAAACTACACACAACATACAACATAACAACAATACCCAAGTCTCCATAGGTCTATGGTCGGCCATGCCTCAGAATGGAACCCAAGGAAACTTTCAAAGCTCCACCAAAAATAGTTTTTATCAAATGGGGAGACATGAGTAACGAGGACCTTGCTGATATCACAGGATGGATCTATAAGGATATTGTCACACTACCCCCATTACTAGTTCAAAAATATGGCAAGGGCTATGATGGTACTAGTGGCCTAGGAAAAAATAAAACTAGATGAAGAGAGCCCATGGAATATTTTAGAATACCAAAGTATCTTGGACTAGGGTACAGATTGCTCGATAATGACGATTGACGTACCACTGGACTTTTGAGTGAGCGAGTGCATGCTTCGGAAAGTGTTGAGACTGCTAGGGAAATCCTCACCGAAATCGACTCCCAAGAGTGGGAATTTTGCTCAGAACGATCCCTAAGTGACTGTTGCCTAGATGATTTGTTTGTCTAAGAAGGGGAACTAGCTTTTGAACAAATATTTTGGCAAACATTTAAGATTGATCAGGCACCAAATAGTCAAACTCCAATTACCACCCCCCATGACTTGCGAACCCCACTATCTGAATCCCATTAGTCCAACCCATCCAAATTTCCAAATGACAAGGATAATCATGACTCTAAGTCCTTCACCCCTTATTTTGACAACGAATACGAGACAAGCGAAGGGGAAGATTGGATAGCATCCGATGTGGAGTTTGATGATGATAATTTCATCTATAATTTATCTGAATCCTTCTGCATGCTTTCTGCATCCTCACCTCCATTCACCAACACTGATGATGACATCTCCTTAGTTTATCCTTAGTCGATTGGGACCAACAAGGCCTGCCAGTCTTAGACTCCTTTCAGAATGATGAGGCAATTGCAGAATTTATGGGATTACATGAGGGTATACCTAGTGGTGATCACAAGGTAGGATTCTCTATTGACCTAGATTGTGTAGCCTACTTCGGCGAAACTGCTCCGTCCTCCAATCACAAAAGTAAAAATAAAAATAAAATAAAAAATGAAATGTCTCTAGGTGAAAACCGAAAGGCACCTTTTGACGATAAAATAGTAAAAACAAAGGATGTATCTGCAGGTGAAAACCTCTCTAAGGTGCCCAAAGATGGAGGATTGGACTTTCTTGCCATACAACAAGAGAAATCAGCTATGCTTATAGAGGAAACCATTGAAGACAACATAACTACTCCAGAAGACCCCAAAATGGTTCTCTTTGCTAGATCATTGACTGCAGAAGAAAGACCAGAATTTCATAAGTTCTTTGCAGAACGTAAAATAAACTTTGCATGGTCCTATGCTGACATGCCAGGATTAGATCTAGAGCTGGTTTTGCACCATTTGCCACTATTGCCTAATGCCAAACCAATCAAGTAGAAGTTACACAAAATGCACCCTCAAGTTGCTCTATTGGTCAAAGCTGAGTTAAAGAAACTGCTAGATGTTGGATTCATATGGTCTATTGACTATGCTGAATGGATATCTAACCTGGTGCTAGTAACAAAGCCAAATGGGTTGATCCACGTCTGTATAGATTTCAGAGACCTAAATAAGGCCTGCCCAAAGGATGACTTCCCTTTATCGAACATTGATATTATAGTTGATCTCACCACGAGATATGAGATGTTGTCACTCATGGATGGTTTCTCCAGCTATAATCATATTTGCATTGCCCCTGAAGACTAGCACAAAATAAAATTTACTTGCCCATGGGGTACATACTATTAGAATGTCATGCCATTCAGTCTCAAAAATGCAGGCACCACATATCAAAGGGCTATGACCACAATCTTCTGCGACATGATGCATAAAATAATGGAAGATTATGTAGATGACCTACTGGCCAAATCAGCAACTAGGAAAGATCATCTCAAGGTTTTAGACATAATTTTCAAGAGACTAGAAGAATACAAAGTCTGGCTAAATCCAACAAAATGTGTCTTCGGTGTCACATCAAGTAAACTCTTGGGATACATAGTTTCTAGAAGAGGCATTGAGGTCGATCCAACAAAATTCAAGGCCATCATAGACATGCCTCCACCCAGAGGAATCAGTGAACTCAAAACTCTACAAGGTAGGGTACAATCTATTCGGTGCTTCATAGCCCAGTTGGCTGACAAGTGCCACCCATTCCAATATCTGTTGCGCAAGAGTATCCCCTTTGTGTGGACAGATAAATGTCAAGAAGCCTTCCAACAAATCAAATATTACCTACTGTCAATGCCAGTCCTCATGCCTCCCATCCACAGAAAGCCATTGATCCTATACATCTCAACAACTAGCTCAGCATTGGGGGAATTACTAGCACATAATGACCAAGAGGAAAAAGAAAGAGCTATATATTACATCAGTCAGACATTGGTCAGGTACGAACTAAACTACACACCAATTGAACAAGCTTGCCTCGCCATGGTCTTTGCAGCACAAAAACTAAGGCATTACATGCTAAGCCATCAGACACAATTAGTAGCAAAGATCGACCCACTGAAATATTTGCTAAGTCGAGCAGCATTAACAGGACGACTAGCAAAATGGGTTATGATTCTAAGTGAATATGACATTCAGTATTTCGAAAGAAAGGCTATAAAAGGACAAGCCATTGCAGACCAGCTGGTAGATGCACCTTTGTAGAGTGATCACCCACTAGTGATAGATTTTCAAGATGAGTCGATATTCAATACAAAACCTAGGACACCTTGGCAACTCTACTTTGACGGATCACACACAAATCATGGCTTAGGGGTAGGAATTATGTTCATCACCCCACAAGGAGACTCCATTCCTAAGTCTTTCCGTATTTCCTTCCCATGCACAAAAAATGTGGTAGAATATGAGGCATTAGTTACAGGATTAAGAATGGCAATAAAATGGAAGATTAGAGCACTACATGTCTACGGGGATTCTCAGCTTGTCATCAAACAGGTTAATGATGACTATGACACAAAAGATGAGAAGTTGATGCCCTATAAACGGATGGTGGACAGTTTCCAGACATACTTTCATATGGTAACTTTTGAACAAGTTTTGCGAGCCCAGAACAAAGCAGTAGATGCTATGGCTACAATAGGCTCTCTCCTTAACATTCCAAGCAATTTGCTTCAGTTGGAATTCCTAATAGAGCAATTATTAGTCCCTACCTATGACATTCTGGAGTCAGAGATGGTTTGGGAGCTTGTTGGTCCTGAATCTCCCTGGTACCAGAATATTTATGACTACCTTAAGTCTCAAACCCTTCCACCTCACCTGTCCAATAACCAGAGGAAGTCCATCTAAAAATCCGCAAGGTATGCCATCGTCAGTGACACCTTTTACCACCATAGCTTTGACAACACCCTCCTTAGATGTCTCGACACCAACGAAGCACATACAACCTTATGCGAAGTACATGATGGTATATGCGGGTCTTATTCGAGTGGTCCTACTCTAGCCAAGAAAGTAATGAGACTTGGGTATTATTGGCTGACCATTGGAAAGGATGCAATAGAATATGTCAGGACTTGTTGCAAATGTCAGATTCACAGTGATTTGATCCATGCTCCAACACAGGAACTTCGGTCGATCACTTCTCCTTGGCCCTTCACTTAATGGGGACTCGACCTCGTCCAATGACCACAAATTCATTATCACCGCCACTGAGTATTTTAAGAAGTGGATTGAAGCCATCCCATTGACATATATTACCAGCAAGCAAATATCCAAGTTCATTCTTAATTACATCATTTTTCGGTATGGCCTTCTGCAATCCATCATCATTGACAACGAACGTCTATTTAAAAACCAATACATTCATGAGTTATGTGAGCGATTTCATATCCAACACCATTTTTCATCTCCGTACTACCCACAAGGAAATGGTCAAGCTGAGGCATCAAATAAAACCATTGTCAAAATCCTCAAAAAGACTATCAATAACGTTGGCCGTGACTAGCACATACAACTCAACCCTACTCGGTGGGCTTACCGAACTAGCATTTGTACACCTATAGGAGCCACTCCATTTTCCCTAGTCTTTGGCATAGAGGCCATCTTACCCATTGAGGTTGAAATTGCTTCATTACGAGTCTCCCTGAAGGGTTTAACTGATGAAGAGGAGTATAGACAATCACGCTTGCACGAGCTGCAAATGCTAGAGGAAAGAAGGAAAACTTCACTAAACCATCTCCAAGCATATCAGAACCGTCTTTGTCGTAGCTACAATAAGAAGGTTATGGTAAGAAAATTTGACATTGGTGACCTAGTTCTCATGCAGAATCCCAAGAACCAAGCTAACAGAGAAAAGCCGGGAAAGTTTGAACCAAACTGGTTGGGTCCCTACATTATCATATCTTCTTTTGGTTTTGGAGCCTATCAACTGGCGACTCTAGATGGGGAAAAACTAAAAAATCCTATCAACAGTTTACATATTTGAAGATTCTATGCATAGCATCAAGAGATCGAGCTGAAAATCATAAAAGACAAAAAAATGGAAAAATGATAAAAAATTGTTGCCCTGATGAAAACTTGGAAAATAGGCGTCTTGGCAACACCAAAAAAATAAGAAAAATGACAAAATAGTAAAGAGAAATTTTGTCCAATAGTGAAAACCTGGAAAATAGGCACTTTGGGTAAGTACCATGGTGAAAACCTGGCAAACAGGCGCCATGTGTAATAAATCATTGCTCTGCCATCTATAGTCACTTTGTCTGCCTTGGCTTAGGATGAAAGGTCTTTCCGCCATTATCATGAAAATCGCCACCACGTTCCACCCTATTTGTCACGGTTGATAAACGGTTGACATCAAGTCCTAACAATAGTCCATCTGGTACACCAGTAGCATCCCCTCCATGTCCCTTAAAAATGGCTAAGTCTTGGACCTAACTGGGGGAAAATTTTTTATTATGCAACTACAATGGATGTCACATATGGTTTCCGAAATTGGCAAAAATTCTTGAAAAAAGACAAAAACATCATAAAATGTCCAAAAAAAAGACAAAAACATCATAAAATGTCTTGAAAAAAGACAAAAACATCATAAAATGTCCTAAAAAAAGACAAAAACATGGCAAAAAGTCCTGAAGAAAGACCAAAAAAAATCATAAAACGCCCTGAAGAAAGACCAAAAACATCGCAAAACATCCTAAAGAAAACCACAACAAAACATCAAATTGCTCGAAGAGCGCAAACACAGAGTCATTTCTTGTCAAGTTTGTCATGTCAAATTAATCAGTCTTTGTCATTGTCTGAACTACGTTGTCTCTACGCATTTGCTACGTAGGCAAGACTCACATTTGAGTCCCCGAGACATTAAGTTAGTCCTTTTAGGTTTGTCAAAATAAAATCATGACGCAATCTTTGGTCATCAATACAAAGTCATTGGTCGTGTCGAACTACAAGGTCTCTGAGTGTATGACATAGGCAAGGCCATCTGTCGATGAGCCCTCGAGGCCGCACTAGGTCAGTCCATTAGGGTTCATGGCACTACACTAGCACACGTCAAACTATCTTCACAACAAAGAAAATCATTCCCAAGTGGGTAAACTCCTGAAAACAAAGCATGGCAATCAATTATTTCAATATCACAATCTCATCAGCAGGTCAATCATATCATCATGACAATATTAGAATATAGTCAAACACAAGTCAAACTTGGTCAAATCAAGTCAAATCATCATAACTTGTCAAACTATCAACTCTAGGTTAACCTTCAGATGTGTCCTTTTGAAAGATAACCTCTGTCATTCATGCCTTAGGATGTGTCCTTCCTAGGCATCGTCACTGCCATTTGACATTTCGAGGGATCCTCCTGACA
>VDFB02195699.1:0-36618 GCA_007258455.2 Sequoia sempervirens | reverse complement strand
AATATAGATTTCTCATTTTTCCACTTTTGTAATATTTCTGGCACGATTGATCATGGACCTACTACAACAATAGCCAACTTTGATCCTTTCAGAGAGGTATGCAACAGATTACAAAAATATAGATTGCTATTCTAAGTGTTTTTTATAGTTTGCATTACCATCTCATCATATTTTGTGTCATTTAGAATAATATAGGATTGGTTATTCTAAGGCTACCTTGATGGTTTGTAGAGGTTCTTGTCAGTCCAAAACGTGAACATACTACTATTGTTGAAAATTGTGCCATGAATTCCTCTAATAGGAAAACTTTGTAAAATTTGAATTCTCAAATTGGAAACAATGTAAAATGGTCATAATTTTGTATGGGCATAATTATACCCAGTGATGTTTTTTGAAATATGGGTCAAATGTCTAGCATTGTATAAAGGGCATGTTTAAAATGTAAAGGGGTCTGTATTTTGGAAACTTATAGGTTTTGTAAAGGGGTCTATTTTATTACTTAATCAAGCTACAACTGATGGTTTTCTTCCTGGTTCTTTCCTATCGGCATGCTCGCTTGAACTAGGTTTGCAATATCTCCCCATTTATATATAATAATAAATTATAGTGGTTGCAACTTTTGCTCCTCAACCAACTTGGGTGCAACTTCATTTTTAGCAACTTTCATGAGGATTTTAAGGAAATCAATGCTTCCAACCTTCCAAACCCTATATAAATTCATCAAACACATCTATTAGGACCTACAAGCTTGAGCTAACTTTTAAATCTTGTTTCCATGTTTCATTGACATTAGCAAGTTGTAATTCATCTCATTTTAGTGCAGGAGCACCTACACCACAATATCATTGTGGATCATTTCAATGATTAAAGTGTTAATATTTTGATTTTTTGTCTTTAATGAGATCTAATAGTCCTAATGGTCATGTATTAGGAGTTTTTAGGTTTTAGGGTCAAAAAATCATGGAGATCCCAACTTGTCCTAGTTGTTGCTTTGTAGCCTTTGAAGGAAAAATTAGTAAATTTGTTTAGGGACAAGCAAGAACAGTGTTTTGAACATGTAATGATGATCTTTCAAGCCATTAAGTGAGGTCTTAGTAAAGTTAGAAGTGGAAAAGTGCAACATTTCATTGAGTCATATTAATGTGAAAAATGTTTGTATTTTGACCTTCAACGGTCATTAAGGTTTCAAAAGTCAATTGATATTAGTGGTTAAAGGAATTGGGAGTTGGATTCCAAGGCATAGCAATGTACTTAATGCCTTCAAGGGCTCGAGACAGGTTTGGTTGAAGGATTTTTTTTCTTTGAATCAATAAAGTTTCAATTGCTCAATTCATATTTTACTATTTTTCTTGTGTTTTCTACCTGTGCACAAGCCATTCAAGCATTTTTGTATCAAAACTTTATGCAAAAATGTTATTAAATGTCTTGAATTTATTTTGACTTCTTAATAGATGGTTTCTTTATTCATTTTGTGCCTCAAAACTCTGACTTTCTTTAGACGGGTTCCTGAACAAGGGAATAAGAGTTTTGCAATTTTAATGGCTTGTATCTCATCTCACCTACTGTGTGCCAATGTGAATTAGTGGGATGAGTTGGTAGGGATTAGAAAATGATATTTCAAGAGTGGAAGGCATGGAGAATTAGGTTCTGAAATAAAATGAAGAGTTAAAGGTCTAAAAATGGTGGTTTTTTTCACTTGAAAATAGAGATTTACCCTAGGGTTTGCAAAAATATTTGAGATACTAGAATTTTCTTTGTTTTCTAAGCATATTGCGGCCTAAATAAAGGTGTCTAAGGTTGTGGCAGAGTCTGCAAGGTTGTGGAAGTGCTACATCCAATAAACCCTCAAGAATTACACTAAAAACAAGGTTTTTTTGATTTGACAGTTACAAGTCCGTACAAATGGAATCCAATTGCAGAATCTTTATTTTCTTGGAAATTTATTTGTTGCCCCAAGGTTTTAGGGGTCTGTGTGGTGTTTGAAGGTATGGTGCTTTGCATTTTTGGGCTAATTGAGTAGCCTGTTCAAGGGTGAATGTAATGCTGGTCTAAAGGAGTCTATGTTGTTTCTCATATATGTTGTGTAACTTGGATGTGGGTGTTTGAATCGGTCATGTGTTGGTCTGGTGTTTTGGAAAATTCTGGAGTAAAGGACAAAAACTAGTTTCTCACTATTACAAGGGTTTAAGGGGGTTAAAGAGGGAAATGTGTATTTAGTTTCTTGTCAAGTTTTAATGGAGTTTTGGCTTTTCCAAAGAGGTCAGGATAATCTTGTTAGATGCCTCAAATAGGTAGGTTGCAAAGAGTTTGTGATTGTGCCCTTGTGTCTGCATCAATTTTTCACCTAATTTCACTCGGTCCAATGTAGCTCAGAGTGATTCAGTTTATTTTGTTGTAAAAGAGGACCATCCCTAGCGTAAACGTACCCATCCAGACATGTTGGAACATTTTGTTTGGTCGTACGAGTTGCGGAATGAAAGTTGCACCACTTTGCAACTTTACACTGCTTGCATCTCGCAACTTTTCCCTCCACTATCACCACAGGAAAACGCCTCCAAGATAGCAAAAAATGAGAGAGGTTTTTGTAGATGGTCCCAACACGATCCCATAGCCTTGGATGAATAGTCTATAAGCATCACAGTCTCTAAGAAATAGCCCTTCAAAGATTGCTGCATTTTAGCACTTTGAACTCTTAAGGGAAATCGTTCGTCCAATGTAGCTCAGAGTGATTTGGCATATTTGGGTGCAAGAGAGGACCATCCCTAGTGTAAACGTACCCATCTAGATGTTTTGGAATAGTATGTTTGGTCATACGATTTGCAGAATGAAAGTTGCACCACTTTGTAACTTTACACTGCTTGCATCTGGCAACTTTTCCCTCCATTGAAAAGTCATCACCACAGGAAAACGCCTTCAAGATAGAAAAAATTGAGAGAGGTTTTTTTAGATGGTCCTAACACAATCCCATAGCCTCAGACGAAGAGTCTGTAAGGATCATAGTCTCTAAGAAACAGACCTTCAAAGATTGCTACCTTTTAGCACTTTAGACTCTTAAGGGAAATCATTGGTCCAATGTAGCTCAGAATGATTCGGTGTATTTGGGTACAAGATAGGACCATCCCTAGTGTAAATGTACCCATCCAGACATATTGGAATAGTCTGTTTGGTCGTACGAATTGTGAAATGAAAGTTGCACCACTTTGTAACTTTACACTGCTTGCATTTGGCAACTTTTCCCTCCACTGAAAAGTCATCACCATAGGAAAATGCATTTGAGATAGCAAAAATTGAGAGAGTTTTTTGTAGATGGTCCCAACACAATCCCATAGCCTCAGACGGAGAGTCTATAAGCAACACAGTCTCTAAGAAATAGACCTTCAAAGATTGCTTCCTTTTAGCACTTTGGACTCTTAAGGGAAATCACCAATCCAATGTAGCTCAGAGTGATTTGACGTATTTGGGTGTAAGAGAGGACCATCCCTAGCGTAAACATACCCATCCGGACTTGTTGGAATAGTCTGTTTGGCCGTACGAGTTGCAGAATGAAAGTTGCACAACTTTGCAACTTTACACAGCTTGCATCTAGCAACTTTTCCCTCCACTGAAAAGTCATCACCACAGGAAAATGCCTTCGAGATAGCAAAAATTGAGAGAGGTTTTTGTATATGGTCCCAACACAATCCCATAGCCTTGGACAAAAATTCCTTAAGCATCATAGTCTCCAATAAATATACCTTCAAAGATTGTTTCCTTTTAGCACTTTTGACTCTTAAGGGAAATAACAGGTCCAATGTAGCTCGAAGTGATTCTTCGTATTTGGGTGCAAGAGAGGACCATACCTAGTGTAAATGTACCCATCCAGACATGTTGGAACAATTTGTTTGGTTGTACGAGTTTCAGAATGAAAGTTGCACCACTTTGCAACTTTACACTATTTGAATCTGGCAACTTTTCCCTCCACTGAAAAGTCATCACCACAGGAAAAAATGCCTCCGGGATAGCGAAAACCGAGAGAGGTTTTTGTAGATGGTCCCAACACGATCCCATATCCTTAGATGAAGAGTTGGTAAGCATCATAGTCTTTGAGAAATATCCCTTCAAAGATTTCTGCTTTTTTAGCACTTTGGACTCTTAAGGGAAACTAGTGGGCAACATAGTTAACTTCTTCACAAACTTGGTTTGAAGTGATTTCATTCTTTTTTGTGCATTTAAAATGTATTTTTAAGCCTTCCACCCTAAAAATGACCTCTAAATGACTTCAAACACCTTAACTACCTCATTCTTATTCATTTTTTTTTGCAAACAAGCATTTTCATTCCAAGAGGCTGAGCTTTCATTTTTGCTTGTTGGATTGAATGCGGACTGTGACACAACTTTCCTTTTTCAAAAATTGTTCAACATCATTGAACTAATAATTTATCACATCTGCAGAGAAACAAAGGAGTACTACAAACTAAAACACATTACACTTCGATTCTCACTGACTTGATGTACTCTTCAACATCTCTCTTCTCTAAAAGCGACCTCTAAATCACTTCAAACACCTTAACTACCCTAAAAGTGACCCTAAAAGCGACCTCTAAATCACTTCAAACACCTTAACTACCTCATTCTTATTCATTTTTTTTGCAAACAAGCATTTTCATTCCAAGAGGCTGAGCTTTCATTTTTGCTTTCAAAGAAAAATCTTCCTAGGTTTTGTATTGTGGACCTATATTAAGCTACCACTCTCAAGACCAATGTAACAATGATACAAAATAACTTTTGAGACTGCAAGAAGACATATGATAACTCTTGAGTGTACTAAAAGAATTCTTATGATTTTTGAAGAATGTTGATAACTCTACTCAATTGTCTTATTTTTCAATATCATACAAATTGAACCCTGACATCAATAGACTTTGTATATCAAGCTACTACAATTCAAGTTTCAATGATGAATATTTATCATCCATGTTTTAAATGACATTCAAGTTTATGGTGGTTTTTTTGTTTATATGATGTTATGTGATATTCTAATCGTAATTCATGCTTCTAGGTTGCACATATATATATATACTATTTTTACATGTTTTCTCCATTGTTCGGCCCCTACACCACAAGTAAATTGTTACATAGCATGTAGAATGAGGGGGCAGCAGATCTGAGATCCCTTTCAAGTTTATTTGAGTGCATTTAAAATGAACTTTTAAGCCTTGCACTCTAAAAGTGACCTCTAAATAACTTCAAACACCTTGACTACCTCATTCTTATTCATTTGTTTTGCAAACAAGAATTTTCATTCCAAGAGGCCGAGCTTTCATTTTTGCTTGTTGGATTGAATGCGGATCATCACACAACTTTCTTTTTTCTAAAATTATTTAGCATCATTGAACTAAGACCAATGTAACAATGATACAAAATAACATTTGAGACTGCAAGAAGATGTCAAAATGGCTAGTGTATTAAAAGAATTCTTATGATTTTTGAAGAATGCTGATAACTCTACTCAGTTGGCTTATTTTTTCAATATCATACAAATTGAACCCTAGCATCAATCAACTTTGTATATCAAGCTACCACAATTCAAGTTTCAACGATGAATATTTATCATGCATGTTTTAAATGACATTCAATTTTATAGTGGTTTTTTTGTTTATATGATGTTATGTGATATTCTAATCATAATTCATGCTTCTAGGCTATATATATATATATATATATATAATTTTTACATGTTTTCTCCATTGTTCGGCCCCTACACTGCAAGTAAATGGCTGCATAGTGTGTGGAATGAGGGGGCAGCAGGCCTGAGACCCCTTTAAAGTTTGTTTGAGTGCTTTCTTTTCATTTTTTGTGAGTTTTGTGCCAAGTTTCCTCAAAGAAATGTGGTCTCATAGAATTCCATGACAAGCTAATACAATTGATAGCTACTCCTAGTTATTAGTTATGTAATGTGAAGTAATTGCATAACTGCTTAGGTTGACTTTGTAAAAACTATATTGTTATTGAATTTTTTTCATCTATCAGCGTCTAGTTGTTATGCAATGTGAAGTAATGCTTTGAGTTTGAAAGATGTGCAATGCAATGTAATTAGCACTATGAATATAAAATACATAATATTTAACCATTCTTTTTATGCTATTGTACATTGATATTTAACCATTGCTCACTTGATTAAATTTTCAAAAAGTTTAATCGTGCACATGAGGAGGAAATTAAATTTTGATTGTCAACTTCTATATATCAAATTATCCAATAATCAAGTGTATGTCCATCTACAAAAATGACATCAACGCCAACTCAAACAATGTTTTACAATATGTGGCATATGCCATCTCGGTATCTATTCAAAATTTACATGCCAAAATGTCTATCTCATCCTAAAATACTAGTGGATCATCAAAATGGAGCCTCTTTGAAGCACTTGTTGGCTTTGAAGGTAGCTGCACAAGAAAAAGTCAAACCACAATTGAGATTAGTTATACTATATAATTTCAAATTGAATAATTAACATAAAAAAAAATACACATTGAATTATAATTGAACTCTAAAATTGAAATCTTGATTACCTGAAATATACGTCTCTTCAAAGGGTCAGGAGTCCTAGACTATACCCCTCTCAAAGAACTAACCAAACCAAATTTTGTAACGTTGATCTATATATGTGAACAAAAACATGAAATTGATCCAAGTTAGCATAGAATTGTCGATAATAAGAACATATTTACCAAGTAAAAAATAAAATAAACACATACCTCTTTAGGTTGATATTTTTATGTATCTCCTTTAGGTGTTTCGACACCTCCTCCTTCAGGTGTTCAAATACCTACTCCTTCAAGTGTTATGGCACTTATCAACAATGATGTATAGCTCACAACTGCCTGTACATAAAAATGACAAGTACATATGAAACTATGAATCTATGTCAATGTATACATAATCAATAAAAGATCTTATAAATCTTAATTCAATCAAATTTGAGTTCAATTACCTTTCCCTTATCTAACATTGTGCCTCCATAGTCTGGAGAGCATCGCACCTTGCTCGCACTAGGTGTTTCCTACAAGCAGAGAATAAGATAAACATATAAGTTAATATAATTTCATTAATGACAAGCAAGTATACAGTAAAAAAATGTAAATGAGTGAGTACGAAAATATATATTGTGTGCTTCTCAAGGCCAAATGAAATGTCCCTAAGGGTGCTATTAGTCACCCATGTGAGTTCCTCCTCAGAAATTAACTGTTAAATAGACCATGTAAATAAATATTAGTACTTGATACTATCTCTTATTAATATTCTTTTTTTTTTTAAATGCAAGTTATAAATTTACACCTCAAATGTTACCTATGTAACTATTCCAATGTCCACCTCTCTAGTAGGAGAGGACTCTATAGGGTGTGCTCCACTCCCCTGTGTGTGATCTACTATAATCTCCACATCTTGGATGTCATAATCAGAAGTGTCTAATGGATGCTCAGGGGGTTGTACAATAGGACCCAAGCATATCTGCTGGCACGTATTGCAAATATGCAGCACACAAATATGTGGACTTGAGGAGGATCATGTAGCAGCACTGGATCCATCACCAAGATCACCAGAATGTGGCTAAGCTACTGAAGAAGCATGGGAAAGTAAAAGACCACTCAAAGAGTGAATGGCCTAAATAGTTTGTGTCGCTGCATCCTCCGTAATATTTGGATGTTGTAGTAGAGATGGTGGAGGAAGGGGAGGACGGGGAGCATGTGGGCGCCTGACTACTCTAGTTGCCCTTGGCTTATCCTGGGGTATACCTCCATCAATTCCATAGAAGGGTTTAATGTCAAAGTAATTGACATGATGCCCTAACAAAAACTTAGCATATGGGTGGTTTATCAAAAACCATACACCAACAATCCCAAAATTTATCTACTATGCCCCTATGCATGCACCATTTTATAGAAAGTTTTGGTTTGTTAACATTAACTGGAAAACTAGTGCTGGGGTTAATAAATAAAGAGGCTATTTGGGCTTGTTATTTGGAGATTTTTCACATCATCATAGGACAATCCACATGCATAATATTCCCTCATGGTTTCTCACCATGAATGAAACGCATTATGTTGGGTGGAGAGGATTTCTACATTTGTAATTATTCTTGTCAATGTGGTTGACATATGGGATAATCGAGGGATTTTCTTATAAACATCACAAATGGCCCTCAATTGCTCCAATTTTTCATGAATTAAGTCTTCAATTGATGGCTGTGGAGGTGGTGGAGCATTTGGCATTTCTGCATTTTAATTTTCAGTTGCTGGATTTTCATTCTCAACTAGTGGAATTTGTGCATTCTCATTCTCAGTAGCCATAATGCCTGATTAAAGTTAAAAAAATAATTAATCTAATTAAAATTAGACAATATAAATGAAAAGATTATAAAAATACCCTAGTTTTTAAAAAATATCCAAAAAAAACCCTACTTTTTAACAAAAATCTATAAAATTCTATAATTTTTAATACAAATACATAAGCAACACTATTTTTAAATCAAAATCCATAAAAAACATTCATTTTTTATCAAAATCCATTCTAAACTCAATTGTTTCATAAAAATTCAATCAACCCTATTTTGAAAAAAAAAATCCACAAAACATTCATTTTTTATCAAAATCCATTCTAAATTCAATTTTTCATAAAATTCAATCAAAAACCCTATTTTGAAAAAAAAATCCACAAAAAACATTCATTTTTTTATAGAAATCCATTCCAAACTCACAATTTTTCTATAAAAATTCAATTCAATCAAAACCTTATTTTTAAAAAAAATCCACAAAAAATATTTGAAATTACCCAAATCTAATTCAAAATTGAATCAAAGCAAATAAAAATAAAAAATCTTACCTTTTCAAATTGGATATTGGCAAAATTGGATATTCGTTACACGAAGAACCTCCTCACTATGCGCCTGCGGGTTGTTGACTGTCAAATGACTTTAAAATAGTGACAAATTTTGTATATATATGCTTTTTACAAATCGGATATCTGATATGGAAAACTAGGATTGGTGTTTGCTTTGGTGGTGTGTACTGACACTCGAGCCTAAAAAAAGTCAACACGATATTTTTGCATTTTTGGGTCAATGAAAGATGTGTTTTTTTCCTCATTGCCACTTTTTGGCCTGCCATGATCCTACACATACCCATATTGTAGACACTGAAAAATTTCCTAAGTCTACGAGCGTCATTTTTCTTGGTTGTTGTCCTCTGATAATCCAATAATTTTAATTATTCAATTATGCTTGATCATATTCCTCTATTAATTAAATAATTTTTAATTATTTAATTAATTCACTTTCTAATCTATATTCTATCTTGATCAATTAAAATAAATTAATTCTTCTAGAGCTTTGACTCTCTTCCATTTCCTGTGCACTATGTCTTCTATTGAGGCGAAGATAGCTCTTGATGGTCAGGATTCATTTCCTATTGAGTTGGAGGTGGGTGTGTTGGATGTGGATGGATGTCTTCTTTTTTGGTTTCTTCTGGTGGCATTCCTATCGAGGTGGAAGTTTCTCCTATCGAGATGGAGGCCGAGGTTGCTGAAGAAGTGTGCTCTTGGTTTTTTTGGTTTTCACAATATCCTCTCCTATAGAGGAGAGTTCAGTCCTCTTGAGGTGGATTTGGAGTTGGTATGTGGTGCACTTGGGAGCTTCAAGGGGTGTCTCTCCTCTTGTGTGTTGGTGTTTTTGATTAGGAGGTTGGGTTTAATGGTGTTCTTTAAATTTCCTTTTCTTTTGTTGGGCTATAGGACCTAATGTTTATGAGAAGATGGTTGGATGTTGTTGTGTTGGTATGTTGCTTGATTGTTTCAGGTGGTTTTTTATTACATTCAAAACTTGGGTGGGGTTTCTAGTATCTGGGCTTCAGGCCTATGCTTGTTCATCTTTTGTATCCTGTGAAGTCTTGATTATCTATTAGTGGATGTTGTTGGGTTGTTGTTGGTATGTGAGTTATCCTTTTTAGCAACTTGTTGTTGTTGGGTTGATTTATGCTTACTGTTATCTTGAGTTTCAATTGTCTTCTTTTATATAAGGTTCCCAACCACTTCAAAACCCATTTTTTACCCCTAATCAAAACACCTCCTTTCTTCAATAATTAAATAAATCATTATTTATTTAGTTATTTATCTTTCATCATTTGTTTATAGTCAGATAATAATTATTATTATTTGACCTTTTCAATCTTCTATAATTAAAATAATTGTCTTGAAGATTATTTAATTATGTGTCATTCTTCTCCCCTTTGAATAAATAATTCAAATCAATTGTCAATGTCTAATTTCCATCTCCCCATTTAATTAAATTTATTTCACAATTTGATTTAATTAAATGCTTCTTTTTCATTTTCCTCAAATAAATAATTCAAATGAATTATTTATCCTTCACTTTTCTATTTCCTCCATTTTCAAATAGATAATTTAAATAAATAATTTATGCCTCCCTTTTGGTCAAAAATGCCATGTCATTCATTTCTATCATAGCATTCATTTTTTTCATAGTCGTCGGGGATCATAGCCATCAGTGTCATAGCTCTTCCATGAATGGAATATTTTTGTTGCATCAATTCTCAACCGTTGATCTTGGCACCTTTTTAGAAACCCAATCTTGGCTATCCATTTCGTAACTTCCCTCTCATCCATCGTCATTCATTGAACTTGAAATATTTCAAGCAGATCGATCTTGGTTGTTTGTTCGAATAGTTGTCTATAAAAGTAGCCTTCCTCTCCCATTTTTTCCTTAACAACCATTTTCTATCTCCAACCTTCTACTTACAATTTTCACATTTTTGCACAAGTCTACCACAAAATCTAAGGAAAAAGATTGAAAAAGGAGAAATAGGATAGCAGGAGAAGTGATTCAAGTGCAAGCATGGGGAGTACTTTTGTTTGATGCTTTTATTTTACTCATGATTTGTTTTTTTTCTCTTGTTAGATGAGGTTAATAGCTTAAGGGTGTTAGTTGTCACTTTATCTAGGCTAGGATACTTTACCCCATCTTACATTGATGAATCCAATGTGAAGGACAAGTTTTTTCAAATTTCATATGATTTTTGAATGTTTTTGCAGATTTTATGTACGAAATGACACAATTGACCAACGCAGCTAGGTATGTGCAGGATCATCATGGAAAAAACAGGCCTTTAAGTGGCAAAAATATTCAAAAAAATCAGAGTTAAGCAACTTGATGTAAAAATTTGAAAAAATTATCTATATTATTTCAAAAATATGTGAGAATAGAATCTATAGCAAATTGAATGTAGTTTCTAAACTACTAGGGTTTTTTTTTTTTAATTATTTATTTGGTGAAATTTTGAAATTTCAATGTAGTAGTACCTTAAATTTCAAGGAAAAATAAGTAGGTTTCTGTCCAACCACCCTAACCACAATAAAATGATAATATTTTTTTATAATATTTTATATAAGTAGAGGACTCATGTCCCAATGTGATGCATATTTTTTTGTTATTTTTTTCCATGTAAGTAATTAATTATGAATTTTTTATTACAACTTTTAAAAAATATAAAAGTTCATACGTCTAACCACCTTAACTTGGTCAAAACTTCATGAAATTCAATTTTTTATTTAATATTATAGTATGTGAAGTGAGTATGTGCAGGATCATCATGGAAAAAACAAGCCCTTAAGTGGCAAAAAATTCATAAAAATTAGTGTTAGGAAACTTGACGTAAAAATTTGAATAAGTTATCTATATTATTTCAAAAGTATGTAAGAATAGAATTTGTAGAAAATTGAATGTAGTTTCTAAAATACTAGGTTTATTTAAAAATAAATAAAATCTATTTGGTGAAAATTTGAAATTTCAATGCAATAGTACTTAAATTTCAGGTAAAAAATAAGAAGTAGGTGTCTGTCTGGCCACCCTAACCATAATAAAATGATAATATTATTTTTATAAGATTTTATATATAAGTATAGAACTCATGTACATATGTGATGCATATTTTTTTATAATTTTTTTCCAAGTAAATAATTAATTATGATTTTTTTATTACAACTTTTAAAAAATATAAAAACTTGCATGTCTAACCACCATAACTTGGTCAAAAATTCATGAAATTTAATTTTTCTTTTTTTAATCCTATAGTATATGAAGCATAGAATGTGACGCATGTTTTGGATTCAAAAAATGTGATACCGTTTGAAAGTTATAGATGTTTTTCAATCAGCCTATCGATCAGGACTTTAGTCATAATTCTAATAGAAAATGAATAATAATTATTTATTAAATCTAAATTAAAGAATAATTTATATTGGTGGAAAGCTGAGAATCTCCTAAAAAACCCTTTTTGTTTCATCAATTTTAAGTTAAAAAAAGTCGTCAGCCACATACCCTACAAATACCCATAATATTGCCACTTTTTGGTCCATCATGATCCTACACATACCCGAGTATAGAATGTGACACATGTTTCAGATTCAAAAAATGTGACATTGTTTGAAAGCTATAGATGTTTTTCAATCAGCCTATCAATTAGGGCTTTAGTCATAATTCAAATAGAAAATGAATAATAATTATTTGTTAAATTCAAAGTAAAGCATAATTTATATTGGTGAAAAGTTGAGAATATCCTTTAAAAACCCTTTTCATTTCATCAATTTCAGGTAAGAAAAAGGTTGACAACCACATACCCTACACATACCCATCATATCGCCACTTTTTGGCCCATCATGATCCTACACATACCCAGCGACACATTTGCTAGGAAAGAATGCATTTGATTAAAGCAACGACACATCTAATCAAAAATGACACATTTGTTGAAGACATGATAGGTGAGAAAATTTGAATTTGAAAGTGCAACGCAATCACTCTGGTGCGACTCGACACAATGACACAATTGTTGCACAAAATGACACATTTGTCTGCTCGGTATAAAATTCCAGTTTTAGTGTATTTTCAGTTTTTCTTTTGGTTTTTGCAAGTAGAGTAATGTTTTCTAGTTACTAATATTTTGTTTGCAATGTGTGGCTTTGGAGTGGAGCTCCCAAAATTACTTCTCTTGAAGGGTATGTGCAGGATCATCATGGAAAAAACAGGCCCTTAAGTGGCAAAAAAATCAGAAAAATCAAAGTTAGGTAACTTGATGTAAAAATTTGAATACATTATCTATATTATTTCAAAAATATGTAAGAATAGAATTTATAACAAATTGAATGTAGTTTCTAAACTACTAGGATTTTTATTTTTTTAAATCTATTTTGGTGAAAATTTGAAATTTCAATGTAAAGAGTACTTAAATTTCAAGGGAAAATAAGAAGTAGGTGTCTTTCTGACCGCCCTAACCACAATAAAATGATAATATTGTTTTATAAGATTTTAGATATAACTATAGGACTCATGTTTCGATCTGATACATATTTTTTTGTAATTTTTTTCCAAGTAAATAATTAATTATTAATTTTTTAGTACAACTTTTTAAAATATAAAAAACTCGTATGTCTGACCACCTTAACTTGGTCAAAACTTCATGAAATTCATTTTTTTTAAGTCCTATAGTATGTAAAGCATAGAATGTGACACATGTTTTGGATTCAAAAAATGTGATACCATTTGAAAGCCATAGATGTTTTTCAATTAGCCTATCAATCAAGATTTTAGTCATAATTCAAATAGAAAATGAATAATAATTATTTATTAAATTTAAAGTAAAGCATAATTTAAATTGGTAGAAATCTGAGAATCTCCTTAAAAAACCCTTTTTGTTTCATCAAATTTGGGTAAAAAAAAAGTCGCTAGCCACATACCCATCATATCGCCACTTGTTGGCCCATCATGATCCTACACATACCCTAAAGAAATAAAAAAAATAAAGCTCTTTAGTTTAGCTTTCTGTGAATTTTAATTGAGTTCAGTTTCTTGGTTTTCTAATCTAGACTAGTTGTTAATTTCTAAATTTTAGTTTAATTTTTAACCTTTTTTGCTAACTAGGTTTTTTGCAGTTTTTCGTTGGTCCAAGATAGCTTTGAGAAACTACTAATCCATGGTTTTGTAGGTTTTCATGTGTCCAAGACTTTATTTTGAAACCACAAAATCTTGTTTTCTTTAGATTAGAAAACATTTCAATTGGTGCTCAAAATGAACAATTGTCTTCTTTGAGATAGATTTAACTAGGGGGTAAATGGATCACTATTTTTCGTGCTTGTAATATGGTAGGTATTATGCTCTCACCTTGTGCAAACTTAGTGATCAAAAATATAGACCCATCTATCTATCACTAGAAGATTTGACTGAGACAGGAAATCAGACTGAGATGGTTGGCTTTACTTTGCCTGTTTTAGGCCAAATCTATTTGTTGAGACTAGTCATCCCAAGATTAATTGGTGATAGGCTGACTTTCACCTCCCACTGTGCCTATTAATAATTTTGGGTGGAGAAATCCAAATGGGAACCCATTGAATGTTTTCCTCACCAACCATAGGATTTGTGCATGTTTTTTTCAAAAAATGAAACATTTTCACATCAAACCATACCAAAAACATGTGCTTGATACTATATTAACTGTGTTTTTCGATCATATTTTATCAGAAACAATCAAAACTTGGATCAAAATCATTTCAATACAACATTCTGGAAAACCACAACTAATAAACATAGAGTTGCATCTAAAATTATGAATTACAACTAAGAACTAGAAAATTGCTACTGTCTTTTTGAAATGCAATTGTTGAAAAAAGAGTTGCATTTGATAACCTGAATGACAACTTTGTGATGCACCTGCAAAAAATAGAGTCGCAATTGTCTACCAAAAAAAACTTATGAAATCCATGTCCAAAATCTGACTAAAATAGTTTCATAGTGACCTCTGACTAATAAACCAAAGACTTACATGATTCACCAACTCATTTTAGCATTGCCATTAGTAATACATTGCATTATAGGTTACATTCATGCATCCTTTGCATTGCACAAATTAGACTTTGATTCTTGGGTTGCATTTGGCCCTTCATATTTTGAACATAGACATACCTTTGAGCTTTTGTAAATTCTTGGTTAAATATTCTATTTGCCATTGACCATTATCCTTGTCATCTTTAGTCCAAGTCATTCTCACCTTATCAAGTTTGATTCTTAAGCTTGTGTCCTAGTCTTGGCTTTACTTTGTCAAAGTTATCCTCTTATGGTCAATGACATTTGGAATTTGTTGCCTTGGGTTTACATTAGCTTGATTGCCATCCTTTGTTTAAAATTTTATAATTCCTTTGCATTTCCTTCCTCTAATTTAGACTCATATTGCTTAGATTGCATTTTCCACCCTTATTCCAAAAATACAAAAAAATAATATCTCACTTTACCTTAGCCTTAGCATCATATTACTATCAATATCCTTTTGCACCCAATTAATTTCATTATCTTTGCATCCTTATACTCCAAAAATATGAAAAAAAAACATAGCTTAATTAGTTGCATTATTACCTTGATCTTCAATTCACATCATCTAGTCAACTTATCACTCACCTTGATCATCAATAAATCCTTAGCATCCTTTAGCATTCATTATTTTTCGTCATTATCATCCTTGCATTTTCATATCCTAAAATCTAAAAATCCAAAAGCATAGTTTAGTTCATCACCATCTTGCATTATCCCTTCAACTTGTAAAAGTCTCACATGGTTGAAACAAGGTCAAAATCCAAAAGAAAGGACATGGATTTGTTAAGTGACCCCTTTCATGACACTACCCTTGGAATAGATTCAAATCATTCTACACCTCAAAGAGACACACCACAAAGAGAACAAATTGACCCTTGGGAAGACCTAAACCTAGAAGAATTCAACAAGCAATTGAACCCTCAAGAAATTGAAAAGGATTATCAATACCTAAGAGTTTTAATCATAGTTGATCAACTTGTTAGTGCCAATTGGGAATCATATGCCAATATGGGTGACTTATTTCAGTTTTCTAGAAAATGTGCTAGACCAAGTTTCGAACAAATGGGTACTTAGATCTACAAAATTCATGTTTAGGCCTAGGTAGTGGGACTCATTCACCAATAGTGGTGAATTAGTCCACCTCTAGATTTTTGGAAATTAAAATCAAGAAACTATAGCCCTTAGTATGCTCTTTTGCTCCTGATACAGATCTAGGTCCAAAACTACAAAATTCAACCTGTAGGTCTTCTTCAAGCTTCTCTTAGGACTTTGAAAACTTTGACTTATTTTGACCACTTTTTCAATCCTAACTTCTTGGTAAATCTACAACCTAGCCCTGCAAATGACACACAAGAAGAGGGGAAAATGTTGAGGGGTTAGTGAATAGGGGTTTTCCTTGGTCAAACCCCTTGTTGGTAATTAAACCCTTGAAATAAAACAAAATAGAAAAGAGAATGATGAATGGACAAGTAATGATGTTGCAACTCACCAAACCCTTGCAATAGGATGTTACAAACATGTAAGTGATGGGTATGTGCAGGATCATGATGGGCCAAAAAGTCGCAATATGATGAGTATATGTAGGGTATGTGGCTGACATCTTTTTTCTTACTCAAAATTGATGAAACAAAAAGGTTTTTTAAAAGATATTCTTAGCTTTCCACCAATATAAATTATGCTTTACTTTGAATTTAATAAATAATTATTATTCATTTTCTATTTGAATTACGACAAAAGTTATAATTGATAGGCTAATTGAAAAACATCTATAGCTTTCAAACAATATCACATTTGTTGAATCTGAAACATGTGTCACATTATATGCTTCACATACTATAGGATTAAAAAAAAAATGAATTTCATGATGTTTCAACCAAGTTAAGGTGGTCAAACATACGAGTGTTTTATATTTTTTAAAAGTTGTAATAAAAATTTCATAATTAATTATTTACTTGGAAAAAAACTACAAAAAATATGCATCACATCAGGACATGAGACCTCTACTTATATCTAAAATCTTATAAAAAAATATTATCATTTTATTGTGGTTAGGGTGGTAAAACAAACACCTACTTATTTTTTCCCTGAAATTTAAGTACTATTGCATTGAAATTTCAAATTTTCACCAAATGATTATTTTTTTTTTTAAAATAAACCTAGTAGTTTAGAAACTACATTCAATTTGCTACAGATTCTATTCTTACATATTTTTGAAATAATATAGATAACTTATTCAAATTTTTATGTCAAGTTTCCTAACTCTAATTTTTTTGAATTTTTTGCCACTTAAGGGCCTGTTTTTTCCATGATGATCCTGCACATGCCCTGATGGCTCCAATAGATGTGGACTTGAACTCTCGCTAAATGTTGATAGATCTTGAATGCAATGCTTACAAATCCTACACCACAATTGTTAGCTCTAAAAAACCATGGTGCAAGCAATCTTTGACATGATGGAAGACACTTGAAGGAGCTCTTGAATGTTTGATAACATTCCCTTGAAATGCCTTGAATGCTCTTATGGATGCCTAAATTCTCTTGTGAAATATATGCATGAATACTTGAATTCTAGGTTAGGTAGGATGAAATGAGAGAAAGAACCTTGTATTTATACTCAATTATGCAATAATTCCCGAAATTACATCATAGGCCGACCTTAGATCTTGTAGAATAGAAACCCACCATAATTTTGAATTAAATTTGAATTTTGAGCTAAAGGGGACTCATTCACCACTCTGGGTGAATGAGTCCCACCTAAGGAGACTCATTCGCCCAAAATGGCGAATGAGTCCCACCATAGGCATTTAGGGTGGGTTTCAAGATTTTGATGTTTTAAATGATGTTTGTTGGGATTATTCTCAAAAATACACATAAGGCCCGTGGATGCAAAATAGGGAAAATTAAATCATAAGAAAGCTCAATTATTAATGACAAACCTAGAAAAGGGTGAAAGTGCGTTACAACACTTTGAAACAAGGCTTGGTAAATGATGAAAATAGGTTATTTAGGTGAGATGCATTAACAAGAACTTAGAAAAGTGTGAAAGTGTATCATAACACTTTTTAATACTTAGGTAAGGTACCACTAAAATCCTTTTAGCTCACAAGGACCCAAAACCTAATGTAAATGTGTTATCCACATTACAACACTAAATCAAGGCAAAATTAAGCCAAAATCCATAAAGACCCAAACAAGTGCAGAAAATTTCCAAGGACCCTTTTTTCATCAATATATCAATATATATATATATATATGTATGTATGTATGTATGTATGTATGTATGTATGTATGTATGTAGTTGTTATTTTTCATTTAATTTATTTTGAAAAGTATTTTCAGTAGGCCAACTTAATATTTTTTATTTTTATTTTTATAGGAATAATTTTTTTAAAGTGATGAGAATTTTTTTTATTCTTTTAATTATTTTTCTATAGATTTCCTAGATAGTGGTACGGTTGAGTTGGGGCTAAAAAAATTGCATTTTTTTCAACTTTTTCAAAATAGGTCAAATTTTATGTCATTTTTCATGTTTAAGGCCTCTTGGATTCAATGGTAAGGTATGTTTTGTCTCAAGATTTCATCTACAAAACTTCCTCTAATAAACCCTCATTTAAATGCACAACCAAGAAACCCTTTTTACCCAACATTTTCCAAATCCAAGATCTACAAACAAACTATCATAACAGCAAACCCAAAACCCTCAGATCTGCAATAAAAACACCTGCAATATGTGTTCCATATCTTGTAATGTCTCAAATATTTCATGCATAGCCATGGCTTCAACTTTGCAAAAAACTCTCAAACTAGGGTTATAACCAAAATCCATCAACCATGAAAGCTTTGATACCACTTGTTAGGAAATATTGCATTCAACCCACAATCTAGTATTTATTGTGTGGGAGACATGTGATAATAATTTAATATTGGGGACATATTAAATGAAGTGAAAACTTAGTACCCAATATTAAATAAGAGATTAGTGGTTTTGTGTTCACATAATTTTATCTTACCACTTGGTTGTATTTGTGTGAGATTGAATCTATAAAATCAAACACATGTTTAGTGGTTAAGGCTGGTTGGGTGAGAGGGTTATCATTATTGAGTCTTTATGAGGAGTGCATATGTGAAGCATGGAATGGGATATGTGGATTCATGCTTGGACACATGAGGATGCATTGAGAGGCTTGTTGCTTCAGAGGTATTCATTGTAACTCTTGTATTAATTTATTGTTGAATAATATGGAGGATGGATGCTTTTGGAGGCTAGGCTTTTCTCTCTTAAGGGTTTTTCCAAGGTATATTTTGTGTTATCTTTTGGCTTGTATATTTGATCTATGCATTATGGTTACTTTTTGTACTGTAGAAAAAAGTAGCCCTTTTTCACACTTAATTTGAGAATGAATAATTAATGATAAAATGAATGTAATTGTGCCTTATTTAGGGTGTTATAAAGTTTATTTTTACACTTTCACAATAATCTAGGGATTTATTAATTAATTTGGATTTTTATGCTTTAATTGGCCCTATTTTGCATCCACAAGCCTTATTAAATGTATTTTTCTATGGACAATCCTAACACATCTTAAGTGGCAAATCATAATCTAATGTTTTGGGTAATGTTTTCTAGATCTAGTGATCTAGGACTCATATGCCCCCTTGGGCGTATGACTCCCACCTAGGTCTTGGGACCTGATTTCAAATTGCACATTGAACAGAACAATACTAGAAATGTGTGCCCTAGGTTTTAGCCACTAGGACTCTTATGCCACAATTGGCATATAAGTCCACTTTAACCAACACCTAATTTAAATCAAATTCTTGGTAGGATTTTACTGTCGTAGATCTAATGTTGGCTTGTAGTGTTGTAATTTTAGGAAACTTGGAATAAATAAGTATAAATACAAAGTTACTTCACTTAGTTTCACCTAGAATTTCATAAGCTATCAAGATTCAAGCATCCTAAGACTTCACAAGAGCATTATAGAGTATTCAAGTCCATTCAAGGCACTTAAGGGAAAATTTCTTCATCATTTGTGGTAGAAATGCAAGATCCAATATCATGTCAAAGGCATAATGCATCAAATATGTTGTTGAGCTATTGTTGTGATGTAGCATTCAAGATCCAAATTAAGCATTGTTCCACATCTAATTCAAGATCAATATCTACATTCTTCATGGCCACTTCATGTTAGATTGCATATTTATGCTTCAAGACATCATCCAAGGTATCATTGTTCATGTTTCATGTTTCATGTTCATGTTTTCATTGTTTCATCATAAGGTTTAATTACCTAAATGGGCTTTGACCAAGGAAGACCCCCATTCCCTAACAAAAAAACATTTTTTCTCTCTCTTTGTGTGATTGTAGGTCTATAGGTTGAATAAAAAGTGGATTTGAAGCCTTTAAAAATGCCAAAATGACAAATTTGTAAAAGTTGCAAAAGTTGTCATTAAAATTTTTCAAGGCTCATCGAAACTTAGATCTATAGAAAGATATCCAACCTATTTGCATAAAATTAGTGGGAAATTACTTATTTGATCCATCTCCAGAGGCTCAAAAAAAATTTCTTCAAAAATTTTCTCTTGGGACACTTCACAGAAAAAGAGAACACTTTGCAATAGTCTGGGTATTTGAGTCCCAATATTGTTTTTTTCTAATCTTTAGTAAATCCAGAATAGTCATCAAGAGGTTCCATACCCTGCCCAAAAAGCCTATACTAGGATTAAATTTCCCAATATGGCGTATGAATCCTAGTGAGCATCAAAAGTTGGAATTTCAAGGTTTCAAAGCTTATTTTGACCACATTTTCCTTTTAGGTACCCCTCTGTTCATTTTCAATTTCATTTCCTAGGTCATTTAGTTAGGCTTGCATTATACTTTTCTCTTTCTTTCCAATCATTTGCTTGGTGATGAACCCCACCTTTTATTATTTGATCACACCCTAAGACACCTTATTATAGATCTCTTTCCTTCATTCCATCCTTAGATTCATATCTCTAAGGTTTCCTTGAATGAAACTTGTAGGAAATTGGTGGTTCTATCTCCCAAAACATGGAGTGACAATTTTTGACATTTCATTATGGTGAATCTATCCTTTAGAACACCTTATTTTCTGATCTAGAGTACTCCATAGTCCTAGATCTAGCTTAGATTAACCTTGCATTAGGTCTTACATTAGTTAATTTGCATCTAGGGTTTCTAAATCTTGCATTAGTGAAAGTGCATATAGGTTGCATTTTTGCATCTTGCATCAATGAATTTCATTTGAAATATGTAATTGCAAATTGTCTAGACAACATACAAGTTACAAAAATTAGAATCAACTCATAATTTCCTAAAATTGGTGCAAAAACCATAATTTGGAACTCATTCGCCTATCTGGGTGTTTTAGTCCCTGTATAGGTGTTTTTCTTGGATTTCTAGAAATTTTGTGTTGTGTGTTTTTCACTATTTCAACCCTCTAAAAACCCTATCTAGGACTCATACGCCCCTCTAGGTGATTTAGTCCCAAATCAGGCCCAAAACTACCTTTTACAACATTAAAAACCTTGGTTTTCTACTTCCTAAGCTTATTGGTAACCTATAGTATTAATCTAGAAAGTCTTAGAAACTTCTATTTTATGCATCTAAGTCAAAAAAATCAATTTAGGGTAGTCATTTTTTAATTCTTCATAAATCATTTCAATAGAAAAAATCATCAGATTCAAAAATTCTCACATTTTTGAAACTTTGCATAATATGGATAAAAGTACTTTTCACTTTTGCATACACAATGTTTATGTGAAGTGTTTTTCCTTGCCTTAGTCTTTCAATCTTTGGCCTCCTTTTGTTTTGGCTATGGAAGTGTTCGAGTTAATGAAGGGCCAGTAAGAAAGATAGGCAATGCAGCATGTGGTGGCTGAACAACTTTCTCTCATCATTTTCTCTTTGGAGGAGCGCCCAAGACACATGTCAAAATGGCGGAAGTTTTCTCCAAAAACATTTTTCAAAAAATTTAAGGTTTCCAACAATGCAACATGTCATCTCTCTATTAAAGGAAGATTGTACCTCTTATGAGATAATATCTTTTGGAGATTATCAAAACTTGCTCGCTTTTCTTTTCTTGGTTCTTGGGATGGAAGCTTTGAGTTGGTGCCTCAAGATGATGTGATTGGTTAGCAAAATCCTTTTGCCAAGCTGTTGTTTTTAGAATTTGATCATGTATAGGATTCTATCTCTGAAATATCTAAAAGGCATTAATGCAATAGTTTAGAGTTAATGAGCAAAGATATTTTATAGCCTAACCAAGGGTCTACGATCAGATTGCAAGCTATCAAGTATCAACATCTGGCAGCAATTAATTTTGTACGACATAATGAAGGGTTGGATTCCAAGTGACAATTTTTCCCGAAAGAAGTGTTCCTCTAGTTTTCATAGGGGTTTAGAATTATTTTCATAAATAAATTGCATAACTACTTTATTCTGGCATGTTATATCTATTAATGTTTAAACTATTGTCAAATTGGCATCTGGCCTTTATTTCAAAGTTCATTTTATAATTAAAGCACAAACTATTGAGGAGAATTTGTTAAGACTATGCATGTATGGCCTTTTTCAAGCTTTCTTTATTTATATTGTCATTATAAATGAAACATTGTCTTGCAAGTTGTATCCAAATAGTTTAAGTAGCAGATTTCTATGGTTTATGCTTGTATGGTAGAATAGTGGCTTAGGAAAATTGGACTATGTCATTGGACTTCTCTGTTATTCTTAAAGTTGTTTTGTTGTACTATGCTATATTGGGAGATAGAGTTCATGTGATTTCTGAAATATTGTTCTTTTACCCATAAGAAATATTTATGTTTGATCAGATCTTAATGAACATTGCCTATGGAAAGATCTAAAATTTTCCATTGTGCTTGAAGTTAGCTTTGTTGTTCATTCTCTTTCCAACAGTGAAAGGTTGTGGCGTTTTGTGTCTATTTACATCAATCATAAGAATGATTTGGGTTTGAAATGTTGTAAAAGCTTTGGCACATCAAATTTTATGTTTTATGTTTACATTTCCTTCTCCCCTTATCTCAAAACCCCAAAACAAGAGCCAACTTTCTATAAAAAAACCCAAAGGTATTTAGTGAGACGCAATTTGTCCCCCACTCATTGAATTTCCCATAAGACTATTGGAGAGGTGCAAGCTTTGATGGTCAACAGTTCTTTTTTACCACACCCAATGGGACAAAATATTTTCCAAACACCTGATTAGAAGTCATAAATATTTCTTGAATCAGGCTAAGGAATGAAACTAGAAGTTTCATGCCCAAAGTCCAAACAAGAGAATTCTCGAGAGGTCACTTCCAGTACTCTCAGTTACCTACCTAAATCCCTAGAAGGAGAAGACCTATAGGTTTTGTATCACCTGTAAGGAGTCATAGAACAAGAAGTTAGAGCCCAATATCTAGAGCTTTATCTACTCCATCTAGAGGCTTAAACTTCCAAATAAGATTACCTATATATCTTATTCATAGGAATCTTTTCTCTATGCCTCAATACCTCCTCCTCCTAGAAATTTCGTAACATGGAATAGTGGTAGTCCACTACAACCACCCACATCCCTAGATGTATGGCCTGCTATACCCGCTAATACCCTCAAGGCTATTCCAAGATTCTCTGGAGAATATTTCAAAACCCCTTTCGAACACCTTCAAGATATAGCGGAGGTATGTATGGTACATAATATAGTGGAGGAAAATATCACTCTAAGGCTGTTAGCCGCATCTTTTAAGGGAAAGGCCCAAGATTGGTATCAATATTTGGTCTTGGGTTCTATCATCTCCTAGGACCAGCTTAGAAAGTGCTTGTTCGAACTCTTTTCAGAAAAGGGAGATTGCTCCTCACTGTTACATCAATCAATCACCATTAAAAGGGCCCCAAGACAAGCCATGAGTGATTTAAACACCAGGTTTGATAAAACTTGGCAGAGGATTCCCCTGACTTCTTGAACCCTAACTACGATGGCGTTCATTTTCTATCTAAAGGCTATCAATCTGTACATCATAGTTATGGTAACTTTCATGTGGGGAGATATCTTGCTCGATACTTATGAGGTGGCGGTACAAATGGAAAATAGTGTAATTGATGTTGTGAAGCTCTCACCATGACCCCCCATGACTATGTTCATAGAACCCCTAGAACATCTCAAGAAGGAGCCTATTCAAGCATTTCTGCTATGCAAAGTAGCACGTTGGATACGCCCCAATCTATGCATGCGTATCCCTCCACACAAAGCAGTATGTCGGGCTTTAACTCAATCACGACTAATATTAATGACATGAAGAATCTTATGTGGACTCTTGTTAATGAATTGGTAAACCTCAAATGGTAGCAAGCAATTCCTCTGAAGCTAAACACTCAGACCTATGGCAGAAACAATCCTTCCTATCAACAAAATACATACCAAGGGTTTCCTTGAGGAGGAGGCCAATAGATGACATCTATTCTGGTCACCATGCCACTTCACATGGTAAAAGTCAGTCAAAGCAGAGAAATGATCCAAGGCAAAAAATAATTTGGTGGAAGAAAATAATGTATGGTGTTTCCCATGTAGCAATGGTCATCTTTCATAGAATTTCCAAAGGGGAAATATGCAAAAATGGATGGCGGAACAAAGAAGCAAAGGCCCGCCCCCGAACGCAGATGAGTACGAATCATCCAAAATAGAGACTGCTTGTTTTAGAGTGCAACTGCAAGGGATGTCCCTGGAACAAGAGATAGACATTGCACCTAATAAAGCATTATTCTCATGGGTGGAGGAAGAAGACGTAGTGTATGCAAATTAAACTCCAATGATAGGTTCTTCATCGGTACGATCAAATTACAACATAAGATCTAAGAAGAGGCTTATCGGAGAGTATGTACAACAAGTTTTGTCACATCCATAGTCAAGTCAACTACCTTAGCAAGAGAATTAGGCTCCATCTTCCATCGTCTAACCTTTTCCACAACCATGTAATTCACCAATGGTGGAGAAGGAGACAAGAAAGGTGCCAATCTCAATCACGTCAAAATGTTTTCTTCCAAAAATAAGAGGAATAAGTCTGATCAAGCCCAAGGTTCAAACAGTTGGGACGTTTAACGTGGTGGAGCAATTGAAGAAGGCATCTGCAAATGTATCATTATGGGACGTAATATCAATTCTCAAGCAAAAAACCTTGCTTCAAGAAGAATTACAGGTGGAAGAACAAAGCCCACAGGTAGATGTGACTCAGGAGTGCAATCAAAGAAAAGGTGACAAATCCTTGCTTCCCCCTTACGCTCTAAAAGTGAAAACTTATGCAAATGATGTAGATGACACAAAATAAAAGGAGGTAAGCAGAAAGAATCCCATGCCTTTCATTTTAATGCTTATAGTAGGAGAAAAATTGTTGCATAATAATATGATTGATTCGGGGGCTAGCACAACTGTTATGCCAAAACAAGTGGCATATGCTTTAAAGCTTGAGTATGAACCCCTTGAAAAGGGAATTATGCAACTAGATGGGAAGAAGGTCCTGACCATTGGTTAGATAAAAGATCTACCCCTAACCCTTTTCTCCTACCCAAACCAAACAGTCATGTAGGAAGTGGTAGTAATAGACATTCCACCAGTCTTCAAAATGTGTCTATCAAGATATTTCACCACCAGACTTGGTGGATATCTAGCACTTGACTAGTACCACTTGATTCTGAGAACCAAGCATGAGGAAAAGATGAAGATTCTTTTCAAACCTTTGCATCTTGAACATATTGCAGACAATGCATTCCTATGCTTTTAAGCCGCACATAGTACTACATCTCAATAGGAGAAATATTGTGTTGAAATGCTAGAAGATGAAGAGGATACAAGTGAGTGGACTCCTAAGGAAGAAGTGTTGCTCAACCAATTCATTGATTCTAATCCATTTGGAAACTTCCATGCAACTGGGCTATGCACTTATGTAATTTTTGATGGTGATCAAAATTTTCTAAGACTAATAAAGGGTGGGGAGAAATATAATGACTCATCTTATAATCATCTATGGACCCTATATTTTGACGGTGTCAAATGCAAAGTTGGCTTCAGTGTGGGTGTCCAATTACTCTCTCCAATAGGATCTGAGACTCTCAGAGCTTACCATTTTATGTTCTCATGTTAAAATAATGATGTTAAATATGAGGCCTTAGTCCATGGCCTAAACCTTGAAAAAAGAATGGGTATAAAGAGAATACAAGTTTTTGGAGATTCAGAGCCGGTAGTGAGCCAAGTCTACGATCACGTAGTAGCAAAGAATATCTAAATGAGGTCATACAAACACCGAGTCTAGGACCTAATCGAGAGTTTCAAAGCATTTAACATACAATTTATTGATCGATCCCATAATAGCATAGATGATGGAATGGCATCGATTAGGTCACAATTCAAATCAGCGTCTTACTCAACTAGGAAAAATGTAGTACAGGTTATTTTTTGACCCTCAATTCTTGACAATGACAAAAATTGGAAGGTTTTCAATGACGAAACTCAAATAGCTACCTTCATACAAAAGGGAAGAATGGTTCCTGACACTCCAACCCCAAGGATGGAATTTTTTCATGGGAAGGTCATCCAATTAAAATGGAACAAGCTTCTGAGAGGATTGGTTTCCCTCAAGAACCTCTTTGACTATGAAGATGTAAGAAATGACAAATGAAGGTTCACTGCAGATGAAAGAGATTCTGAAGAGCTTGGTGTCAGAGGTGGCAGAAAATTGAAATTCAGAAAAGAGGTTCTAATAAAAGATAAAGAAATACTAAGGGATCTATGTTATGAGTACAACGAAGTTATGGCCTGGACCTATGATGACCTTAGAGGTTACGACCTCGATATAATTTATCATACCATTGACTTGGAGGAAGGGTCTAAGCCCATCCAATAGAAGAAAAGGCCTGTCAACCCGAAGGTTGAGGCATTAATGGCACAAAAGCTCACCAATATAGTCGATTCAAAAATAATATATCCAATCAATCATTCCACCTAGGTGTCAAACCTAGTACCTATTCAAAAGAAGAATAGTAATATCAAAATTTGTGTCGACTTCCAAGACTTAAACAAGGCATCGCTATAGGACATTACCCTTTGCCATCAATGGAGCAAATTCTACCTAGACAATAGTTGGGTTTGAAATGTTCTCACTACTTGATGGTTTTTTGAGATATAACCAGGCATCTGTGAAGGAGAGTGACCAACACAAGATGACATTTACCACTAACTGGGGAACATTCATGTATGCTAAGATGTCATTCGGACTATCAAATGTTGGCACGACTTTTCAACGAGCAATGGATATCATCTTCAGACATTTAAACAACCTAGTCATTTTAATATATCTAGATGATATAATGGTCTTTTCAAAATCAAAAGATGATCACTTCGATCATCTAGAAAAGGTTTTCTAGAAATGAAAACAATTTGGGATTTCTCTAAATCCCAAAAAAATGTGTCTTTGGGGTCCCTCAAGGTAAGCTACTCAGTTTTGTAGTCTCAAAAGAGGGAATATCAATAGATCCTAAAAAGGTTAGATCCATAATGGAACTACCCTTGCAAGTAAATAAGAAAGGACTCCAGTCATTCCTAGGGAAAATCAATTTCATTAGTAGGTTCATTTTGGACTTTGCCAATATTGTGAGGCCTATCACACTAATGCTTAAAAATAATTTGTTGTTCAAGTGGACCTATGAAGGAAAAGAGGCATTTGAGAAAATAAAGATAGTGATTTCCGCTACTCTAGTCTTAGCTAATCCATATTTTTCCAAAGATTTCCTACTCTATGTATATAGTGGTTAGGATAGCATAGCTTCGGTGCTCACTCATAAAGGTGATCAAAATGAAGGAGAACATCCTGTTGCATTCCATTCCAAAACTTTGAAAGGATATGAGATGAAGTAAAACTTTGTGGAAAAGAAAGATTTTACCATAGTTAAAAGTTTAAAAAAGTTCTGACACTTGGTGTCGGCCAACAAAATCAATCCTTGTAGTACATCCCAGTGTGTGGGAGTACATCATAGAGGGTGAAATCACTGAAAAAAGAGAAAATTGGATCACTAAGATCCTATAAAATGATGTAGATATTTGACCATCTAAGTTGGTCCAGGGAAAAGGTCTGTGTGAATATATCATGCAGGAAAAAAGTATTATAGCTGAAAATGAGACCGATCAAGTCTACTCGAACCAATTCAAGTCCAATGAGTCTTGGGTTGCTGATCAGACATGGTACATGCAAAAGGGATATTACCCAACCAATATTCCATTCAATAAAAGGAGGTACTACTGATTGCGAGGTGTTAGGTATGTACTAATTGAAGATGTACTATTGAAGAAAAATTATGATGGTGTGCTACTCTGATGTCTCGATAACCTATAGGAAGAAAGGATTCTTACTCAATTTCACCATAGCCCTGAGGGTGGGCACTTTTCTTCCAAGACCACCACTTTAAAAATAATGTGGGTAGGATATTATTGGCCCTTTGTGTTTGTTGAAGCACATCACCTAGTGCAAAAGTGTACACAATGCCAATTTTTTCATTGGAAAAAGGAAGAATGTCGCTCAACCCCTAAGGTCGATTGTAACCGAGGAACCCTTTGCCCAGTGGGGTCTAGATTTTATCGATATGATAAAACTTATTTCTAGTTTCAGACACAAGTGGATCATCACGGTAACTAATTACTTTAAAAGTTGGATAGAAGTCGTAGCCCTAAAGAATGCAACAGAAGGGGAGATTGTTAATTTCCTCGAAGAGATAGTGACCAGATTTGGGCCACCCAAAACCATCATATCCAACAACACCCGAGCTTTTGTTGGGTCAAGGATGTCATATTTTTCTATCGGGCATGTAATGGAATGGGCTAGCAGAGTCCACCAATAAAAACCTATTTAGGTTAATTAAACGCATTAGGTCAGAATGGCAAAGGAAGTAGTACAAACATCTACAAGCAACTTTGTGGGTAGACCAAATTACCCCCTTGCAGATTTTTAAGAGCTCTCCTTATGATTTTCTATACGGAAAAGAGTTAGTGATACCTATTTCCATAGAAATTCTTGCTTGACAACTACTAAAAGCCCTAGAAATTGAAGGAAATGGTGGAATGGAAGTATGAGTAGCAGAACTCCTCAAACTAGAGGAAGACAGAGAAAAGGTCCTTGGAGCCATGATCAACCAACAACAGACAGTCAAGCAATGGTTTGAAAAAAAGACCTCTAGTCCAAAATTCAAAGAGGGGAGCTTAGTGCTAAAGTATGATGAACGTACTATAAAACTAAGGAAACACAATAAATTTGAAGCACTATGGAAGGGACCCTTTCAAATCAGCGCATGTAAAGAAAATAATGCAAATGAACTTGAAGATATGGAAGGAAATGCTTTAGGTATACCAGTGAATGGCATTTAATATCTAAATATTTTCCATTAAAATACATAGTTCTTTAAAAAAATTCAATAGTTATGTACCATATGTAAAATTTTGTAAATATTTCAAAATTTTGAGAATAAGACAACTAAGAAGGACACTAAAGAAACAAGTAGCTTGTATTATATTTATCGATAATTCTACATACATGCAAGCTTGAGGCTCAGATTCAAACATAAGGCTCTCTCAAGCGAACCCAAAAGAAGTTACAAAGAAAAAGATTCAAAAGAGGGGGTAGCATACAAAAGTAGTCAGGAAGTGCCTTTGCCATCACCTAGGAAGCAGAAAAGGCTCATCATCAGGTTTTCTTTTTTTTCTTTCTTTCTCTTCTTCTTTGTTTGGTTGCAAAAGGAGGGCCAAAATCACAACAAACATGAACACAACCTCAAGGCCTACTCATTACTACTCTGCACTAGGAAGTCAAAGTGTTTCCTACAGACTCGTCCCATAATCCACTCCACACCGTACTCACACAAAAGAAAAATGGCCGCCAGCTGCGAGGAATAACAGTGTTTTTCAAGGTCCATAGTGCAGAAGTTAGAGAGAAAGAGTAACCAGGGCATGTCTATGCTGAAGTCCACATGCCTTTGAAGGTTCATAGCACTTGGGATACCAACACTAGGGATGGCCACTCGCACTACCTTGTCAAGCCCTTCCATCAACAAGGTTTCAAAGATATCGCACCACAACTCAATTATCATAGGCTTGGACACGTTCGGATCTAGTAGTGAGGCCACGAAGTAGGAAAGCACATTGTAGTTGCTCTAAAGATAGTTCCCATCAATAATGAATTTTGCACCCACCACTCATTTGAACAAAGTCATAATAAGTGGGTCACATTTCTTCACTAGGTGTTTGATTCGGTCACTAGTAATCTATCCCATGAAGCTATCTTGTAGCCTCTACAGAAGGAGTTGAATAGGGGTCCCTAAGCCAACAGCCATTCTAATAAAGTGGTGAATTATGGAAGAATGGAAGTAAGCAAAAGACCAACTAAGTTAGAGGACTATATGTTTGAATGAATGTTGTAAAAGGTGGTGTGGCTATATATAGAAAAGGCCGACTGGCAAACTCAACCAACATAATGTCTATTTTTGGTTGGATGGCAATGGGAAAATTTGAGGCAGAACGGACCAAGATAGATAAATCATATAGAGGATCCCATAGAATGGCTTAATAAATAAATTTGGTTGTTGGGAGTAAATGATCCCATGCGCTGATTGTTGACCTATGTCCTTTGTTGTCATCAGTTCCAACTAGCTCATTAATGAGAAAATATGGGGGTTAACACGCTAAAACTCTGAAAAATTAATGGTCACATTTTTTCAAGGGTACCTTTCACCACCTTAGCACATTTTGTATGACAAAAATCACACTTCTTGAGGCAATTTTTTCTTTTGATTAAGAGGTGGCACAAGGAATGTACTAATTCTATCCTCATGGAATTTTTGGCATTCTTGAGGGATACGGATCTCTAGTCCACACATATCACCCTAGTGGCATCATTTAATGGCCCAACAGTAATAGCATACTTGAAAGAGAATTAATTACGCTCAAAAGTAGGTTTTTCGATTGAAAGAAAAGGGCAAGTGGTTGTTATCCCTAATAATTTCTTTGCAACTTTTGATACAGTCATGGTGGAACCCTCAACCTTTAGAAGATAGGCTACAGTTTCAAGTCAACGACCTGGTTATGCCAATGTTTTTGGGCGGAAATCATTTGCCAATGACCCGACGGTGGAGGAGCAAACTTTCAAATGCTACAAGGTTCCTATTGATAAGATTGAGGAGAGAGGCAGTACATGATATTGTCGATAATGTTTTTGACCCCAACTTGTGGGTTAACCCTAAAATCCTTAAAGAAGGTGCATTTTAGAGAAAGGAAAAGTATGGGACAACCAACGGTTTTGCACTTTGGCTATGGGATTGTGGTTTTTTGTAGTTCATGTTGCTCACTATGCATCCATGCCTGAAGTTAGTCGATGCATGTGCTAGGAGATTCAACGAGGTGACAAGGGTTATCCAAAATGGTAGGATTAGGGTTACTATTTCTGCTCAGGACATATGGGATATGTTGTGTATCCCTATGGACTGGGATTCACATTTTTTCAACAATGAAGAGATGAATCTTTTTGGAGAAGAAAAGGCCAGAAGAACAAAATTTTATGAAGAAGAAACGAGGGAACGACTAGATAGAGGTCATGTTCCCTTCCCTCTATCATACGATATATTTAAGAGGGACACACAAGTAGTATTCTTAATGTTGGCCTGGGTTTTTGTTCTTGATGACGATGTCAAGGTTCTTCCTTTTCAGTTCAGCTTGGCTTTTGAGCTAAAGAAAGAAAAAATCTAGGGGCACTATGATTTTTCTGAGGTAATAGCTGGGAACATGTTGGACCAGCTAAAAAGTTATGGAACTGATTCTAAATTCAAGTATTCTTCCTTTTTGGCTCATTTAGTTTTACATCAAAATTTTGAATATTTTGGGAAAAATGTGCCAGTTTCTAGGCTGGATGAAAGGGGGTGTCTTTAGCTAATTTATGTGTGGACCCATATGCTTTCTAAAACAGGGGATTTATTATGGGTTTATGGATTACTTTTTGAGGCCCATGCTCCAAGAATTGTTACATCACACTATGGGTCATTTCTCTCTTGAGGTTCTACAATGGATGAGGATCTCACTAAAACCAGTGGATTATTTCCTGGGTGTGGATTCCACATTCATCAGATTTCATGGTTTTCCCAATGATTCTTTTCAACTCCCCAGGTTTGTGACAGATAGAGTCTTCACATTGGAAGCATGCCACTAGGTGATTGTTGTTGACAAGATTTATGGTGCGGGAAGAAACAAGACAAAGTTGTATTTGTTCCCTCTCAATATTGCTAACAGTCGGGTATAGCTTACAAAGCAATTTTGTGAAGAAGAGCTCAAGGATCTATTGGTGGCCTTGGGTCTAGTCATCATTTGTGATAAGTGGGACTACAACCTATGGGGACTTTATAGCATGAAGCATGAATAGTAGGAATACTTCAAAAGAAGGAAGAACTTGAATCAAGAAGGTGTAGAGGTATACATTGATTTGAAGCATATTCCTTTCAAGCGAACAAAATGGTTGAGTTTCTACACACCAAAGGTGTTGTATGACAGGAACCTTCTAATAAATAATTCAATTAATACACGGCTGAAGAAAAAGGGTTGGTTGTCAAAAAGAAAGAAGGAAGATTTTTTGAGGTTCTGATAGGAGCTGCACTGCCTCAATCTTCTTTTCAGACAATTCCCACATGATGAAGAGTTTGAGTATATTTTTGATAAGGAGGCTAGTTCTGACGATAGTAATCTGAAAACTAGTCATGAAATTGATGCACAACAAGTTTCGCGTTGGACTCGCCGACCTTAATAATCCAATAGTTAAGGGATTTGAGGTAAAAGGATTCACAATCTTTGTCCTCCTATAGTGCCCAAAGTAAGGGAAAGAGACCCTGATGGTCCACAAGAGCGTCATCTGCTGCAGTCGCCAAGGGCCAAGTTTCAGAAGGGTTGATGGCCAAGAGATCAAAACATGTTAGTTCTAGTCATGAAAGAGAAGGTGGGTCAAAGATTTAGGTGTATTCGATACGCCAGTCTGAGGTGAAGAAGTGGAGTCTTCCTTCCAGGATGTGCCGACCATCGCGGTTTAGGTAAGTTTTGCTCCTTTTCTCACTAATACATTTGACTGCAAAATACGACTAAATTGTCTGACAAAATATGTAAAATTCGATGTTCGTCGGGTGCTTGTAAAATTTGATGTGTAATTTCCAATTTTTTTGAAAGTTTCCTGAGATTACCCTCACACCGAGTGAGTAGCATTCGTCTTGGCCGCTACTAACTTTTTGTTTTCCCTGTTAAGGGCTTCCTTTGAAAGAGCTAAAAAATATGTGCTAACCCCCACTCCTTGTCCATCAACTTCGAAGAAAACACCTTTTTTCCCAACCATGTCCATGTTCACCCCTACTGGAAAATCCCCCATTCAATCTCAGCTGGGTGTGTCACCCTTTTCCATGATAACACTCCCTTTCGCCTCTCCTCATGCTCATACATCTGAGGTCTCTCCTTCTATTACCCTTTTTGGCTTCCCTCCTGGTACCCCTATTGTAGCACAAAACATCAACATCCCTCAAACCATCTAGGATAATTTCAATGCAACAAAGATAGCCTAACAAAATGCTAAACTAAGGCGGTTTCTGAAAAATGCTCAGTTGTCGGCTACCAAGAAAATCAAGGCTTGTTACAATGAGGAGAAAAATTCTCTTTTAATCAACACCATGCTACCACTTGTGGCTAATCCTGAGGGACAAATGTAGTTGGAGGATTAAAACATCTAGGAGACAGGCCTAGATCTAAATGAAACTCATCCATACAACAAGGTGGTCTTAGCTAAGACCACCCAGCAGGTGGTATATTCAAACTATGAAAGGTTGGGTAGAAAGTTAAAAAAGCGTGAGAAAAATTTGGTGAATGTAAGGGAAACAGTAGGAAATTTGTAGACTGAGCTCAAGGCTAAGGATGTTGAGTTGGCCCGCATAATGTAGATTTAGGGTAAGCAAGGAAAAATCTCAAGATTGCTTGAAGAAGCAGAGAGCCAACAAGTTTGGCTATATGCCGAAATTGAGAGATTAAAAATTGACCCTGCCACCCAGCATCAGACCAACATGGATTATAGAAGTACTCATGAAAACTTATAGAAAGAGATAGGAAATGTCTGATCTGATTTTTCCAATAGCATTAGGAAGGCACAGGCAGAAATGGAAAAATTGAAGCTAGAAAAATAATAGGTTGTGTCCGCATTGCAAACCCGTGGTTTAGAGGTACGAAGAATAAGCTCTGAGTTGGAAAATGCTCTCAAGGAAAAGGATTAAATAGAGGAAAATGAAAGGACCAAAGAGACTTGGCTCAATCAGGAGTTGGCTATCAGGGCTGGTGCATTGACATGGGTAGCTAATTTGTGGCCACTTTCAAAAAAAAGTTTTGAAAATTCATAATGCCATCGTGTTTTAACGCAAGCGCATTATAACACACTTATGTTATGGCTTGGTGGGTCAAGCCTAATTCTCAACCACAATGAGCCCATAATGTGAGTGCGTTATAATGCAAGCACATTATAACGCTATAAGCATAAGAGGTGTTATAACCACTCCGCGTTATGGCGTTAAAAAGCAAAAAAAAAGTGAAAGTCATTCATTTGCATTTTACAGATATTTTTATTTGTATTGCCCAATGAAACCCCATTTTTTTCATGCTTGCGTTAGGAGGAGAGCATTGCATAAAAATCTTCACTAAGAGATTTGCTATTTGCTACAGGATGGGGCCCTAGGTAAACAAGGTGCTTGAGAAAGTAAGAGTTATTTTTGCTTTTTGTTTTGAATTTGTTAGTTTTAGGTTGTATTTGATATATTATTTTTTGAATTTGTAGGAGATGTAAATCAACCTGCAAACCCTCAAAATCCTCAACAAGAAGATCAACCAAATCCTCAGGACCAAAATCCTCAAGAACAAAATCAACCACAACAACCTCCTCCACCAATCACTCAACACCCTCTTGGGGCAAACTAGAGATTTAATGAGTGAAATTGAAAACAACAAAATAGAACTGAGGGATTCCCTAATTAGTACAGTTTGAGGTAGTCAAATAGTTCGACCTTGAGAAGAATGACCTAGCAAGTTCATTGAAAGATATGTTAAAAAATGTAGATTCAATTAGCAAACAAATGACTAGATGGCAAGATAGGAGGCAGGTATCTAGGGCTTATTACGTGGATAAGTTATCATATAAATATGTAAAGGATTTAAAAATTACAAAAGGTAATTTTATTATCATTATTCCACTAACCCACGCTGGAAATCAAAATCTTACCCTCAATGCTGAAGGGTTTCCTATTCATTGGTGCCACCACCAAATGATTAGGAAACTTTTTATGATAGGTGGTACATTATTTTTTATTACCCACCGTGCAACAATTGTGAAGTCCCACAATATTTTATGAGGAAACTATACTATGAGTTCATCCTTAACAAAATCCCAAATTATTTTGATATAAGGGACTTCCGAAGTGAAGTGTCCAAGATAGTCACGGTGCACAACCATATCCTCACTTAGGGAGATACAGAGATCTGTAGTCACCTAAAGTGACACATTATTCCTTTCATTGCGCGAGAGTTCCTACATACAGGAGTGGCAGGTGATCAGCACTTTGGTCCCTAGAGTGTCATCCATCATACTAGCCCTATTCTACAGCGCCATCTAGGGGAGTCTTCGAGTGGTGGCCTTTGAACCCATGTGTGTCAATCTTGTGAGGTGACTTGTTCATATGACCCCACAAACACATAGGAGGCTAATACACAGGATCCATCTGTAGCTATGGAGATGGAGAGGGCAGCTAGCATTTTGTATGAGGCGTATGGCATTGATAGTTAGGTAAAAGTTAGCATACATTCATTGAATTTAATTTATTAAATTTTGATTTTGAAATGCAAGATTAACTAATTTAGTTTTATGATTTTAATAAAATTGTAGGGTCACAATGTTGAGACTAGATACACTAGCCCTCCACCTACTTATTTTTGCAGTACACCCATCGATGGGGTATGTAACTAGTAAACAATTATAAATTTATTACATGTTAATAGCATTGTTTTACGAATGGTATTTTAATATGTGATTTTGGATGTTGAACAGGTTAATATTGGAGGTTTCGAGGGAATACCTCCTAGTGTCAGTGGATTTAGTTAAACTTACATGGAGGTAATAGAATAAAGTTTTTAACTAATGAATTGTAATTAATAGATTGTGTAGTTTATATTCATATTGTTGATTATGTTGCATTGCACATCATTCAAGCTCAATTGTTTTATTTTAGGTTGTTGCAAGCCGAAACACCTTTGAATGTGATGAGGGCAATGGAAATTGGTGTTTCATCTACTATAAAATCCTCGATGGCTCTGACAGGGGAGGTATGAGGAAAATTAGTAAATTTCAATTTACATTTGTTGTTATAGATGTTAGTTAGTGAAAAATCAAACCATTATTGATTCGTAGTGTAATTTCTATTTGGATGGTTTATACAGGGCTTGAGCATGCCTAAGCATCTGTGCGTGAATATTTCCCTCCTCGAGAGAGATCATGAGATGGTTGTAAGTGATTATTTTGTTAAATATATCATTTTTAATAATATAATTTCTATATATTAATGTCTTTATTTCTTATTGTAATAGTTAAAACTTCACCATGAACTA
>VDFB02195698.1:0-19596 GCA_007258455.2 Sequoia sempervirens | reverse complement strand
TATTAATAAATAATTAAATTGACTTGTTTAACAATAATTATATTAAATTTCTTATGGCCAAATTATGACTTCGATGCACTTTCTTACACTGACTCAAGGTTTGATGATAAAATTGATCCTTTGTTAACCACGTCCTCTCCCTGATGATATTTCCCTTTCCCCTCGAGTGTTGACAATTGTTGGCGTTTAAATTCGCACCTCTGGAATGCGGATTTGAAAACGGACAGCTATGCACAGATAAACTGCTCTTCAAATTAGGAGGGGAAGCTCCCTCTTGCTGATGGTGTTTGAAAGAAAGTAAACTAAAACTAAGTTGCCTATCTTTTTGGATCAGCTTAGAGCACAAGGTTTTTTAAACACAAACGCTGCAGCTGAGATTTTCTGATAAGAAGTTCAACTACGACTAACTTAAACTAAAGATGTTCCTAACCTCTCAAGTAATAGCAGAGCAAGAGAAGTTAGAAATTAACAAGGCAGATTTTCTGACAAAAATACTTCAACAATCTTTGTCCCAACAAACACCTACACACTTCGCTGTAAGCTGAAATAAAGATCATAAAAGCATAACATAAATGACGGAAATCTGAGATTTTAGACCAAGGCAAAAGAGGCTCATGATTTTATTACTCAAATCTCTGAAACAAAAACTCCCTTCTAACATGCCTTGAACAAGAAATTGCAGCTAAGGAGGCTTGCAAACTTATTCTTAACACAATAGAAAACAGCAATCTTACTAACTCCTTGTTGGCTAAAGAGGCTCAACAATTTGCTTATCACAACACAAATGAACAATACTTGAGCAACAAATAGAAGGCACAATAGGCTCAGCGTTTTGTTCTCACTAGCACGGTTAAAAAAAAATAAATGAGCAAAGGCTCTTATTTATAGAGAAGCAGAGGAGTAGGGAACCCTAAAATCTCCTTGCTTTCACAATCTAGGGCTTGCTCAGCAAGCAAGCTTTATTACTAAATCTAGAAAGAAGAAACCCTAAAAAGCAGAAAAAGCGGGAAATGCCAACTATTACATCTTATCTTCTTTCTATCCTCAAAGAATGGATAAGGATTATTCCAAGAATAGAAAGAAAGCGGGAAAGAAAGCTTCTAGAAGAAAGCTTGCTTTAAAGCTCGATCACATCCGCTAGGAAGTCTGAGATTGTGTCCCGATTCGGTGCATCTATACCATCAACAGCAAAACACCTCTTTTCAAGAATATCTTCAGCATCTGCAATAGATCTCTGGAAATCTTCAATCTCATTGGCCGCTTTATTGAACTTTGCTGACATCATTGAAACATGACCTATCCTTCCGCCAACTGGGCTGCAACTATGAACAACATTTTGGAACTGATTTTGTACCTCCTCAAGCCCGACGTAAGAACCATCCTCAAGACTGTACTGAGAGGGGATCTCTATGACAAATTCGCTGATGAAAAGGAGAGCTTCAACCACCCTTTGTCTGTATGTGATGAATTCTTCAGATATCCTCTCATAAGTTTTAACTTTGAAAACATGACGCTCTCTCCAAGCAAGGATTTGTCTTTTGTGCTCCTTTGAAACCGCTGAACCGTAGGCTGTGTCTAAATCAGCAATGATAATCTCATGCCTAGGTTTTACTTCAGCCATGTTTGTTCAAATCCCTGATGCCTTGACGAAGTTCATGAGCGTTTTCTCTCAACTGGAACATCTGAGCCAAGATCTCCTTTCCTCTGACAATGAAGCTCTCGATCCACTCCTGAGTCTCTTTCCCACATATGACCAGCTATCTTAACTGATGGTGATCAGCTGGTGTCTCTAAGACCTGGGGCAGCAACTGAGTTGCTTGTGAAGAACCACGAGCAAGGTTAGAAATGAAAAGCTTAAGCTGCTTATTTTCAGCCTTGAGGGCTGCCTTGTCTTCTCCGTCTTTTAGCACTCTTTCATGAAGGTTTTCAGATACAACTTTGAAGAGACTCAAATCTGCATGTCTGGTATTTCTACCGAGATTAGCCTTGACCATGACAAAATCATCCATGTTCACCTCATCCCTATTCTTATCTTCTAGGGGCACTGCAGTCTCTATGACAATCTCGTTATCAGGATTCCTTTCAAAATGAACTTGCTTCTTTGCCTTCTTCTTAGGAGGTTCCTGATAAATGTTATCAAGATCATCAACACTCACTTGATATGAAGGCCTTCTCCTAACCCTTCCTAAGGAGCTCTCAAGCCAAGACACCGTAGTATCTTTACTAACTTCCTTAGGAGGTACTGCTGCAATCTCTTCATCATCTTCGATATCAAGATCAATGTGAATTGGTGATGAACCTGTCAAAGGCATAGGAACATGTGTTGAAGGTGGCTCCTCTGCTTCATTTTGAGGTATGGGCTCGTCAAGAGGAACTTCTGAATCTACTGTAGGCTGTTCCTGTATGACTATGCCTGAGAAATTCAACCTTCTTCTTACATTTTTATTCGATCTACTGCCTTTGATGCCATCTTGAGACTGACTTTTACCCTTTCCTTTTGACTGTGTTGTGGAAGAAGAGGGAATTATCCTTGGCGGCTCTGCTACTGGAATAGAGTTCTTCCTTTTAAGCACTAAGAAAACCTTACTATACTCCACAACTTGTTTCGTTCTGTCTTCAACTGAAAGAGATTCCTTGTTTGCCCAATTAACTTGTGGAAGAGGCTGATCCTCGATTCTTTTCTGAGTGTACATTGGTAGAAGCACATCTTCATCATCATCGGAGAGTCCTTCAATGTCTTCATTCAAACAGTCTTTCATCTGATGGAGAGTCAACCTGCTGTAACTACGCCTTCGCACTTCAAACTCATCTGCACAGTTAGCCCAAAAATCTTCAAGTGCGGGTATGTGATTGTAGTTCTTCTCCAACCGGCCAGCGTAGACACCATGAGGATCAAATGACCGCCTCTCACTGTAGGATTTTAGACCAAATTTATCTAACTCTTCTCCAATTGTCTTGGCATCTGTAGCAGTCCTGCATGTATAAATACCCAACCCTAATGGAAAGTGAAGAGAGGGTTTCTTTCTATTTCTCAAGACTGTATGAACACCGTGAGCTTGCCTCAAGAATTCCATGAAGATGACCTCGTCTGACGGATACCTTGGCAACATGAGCGGGGCACCTGAATAACCATAAACCCTGAGATAGGTAAAGGTAGGAAACTGTATAAACCAATCTGCCCATTCTGCCATTGCTGCCCTAGCAACTGAAGAGATGCGGACGTGCAATTCATTGTCTAAGTCACGCACCGTGTACATCAAGAATGCCTCGTTCACCCTTTTGTAGTGGTGCAACGACTTTGTGAATTCCAACTGGGGATAATAATTATATATGTGTTGAACGCTCAATGACCCCTCGGTGTTCAATCCTCTGAATTGACCTTGATAGGCCACCAAGTAGACTAGATATGACACCATGTGAAATACATGAAACTGAAAATATTCTGTTATTTGCTGATGTAGGCAGTCACTAATCAAAGTAGGCCAATCATAAAACTCAGTCTTTTTCATAATGTGAGGTATGGCATAAAACATCCAAGGTTGGAACTTGGTGGCATCCTCTGAACCAGTGACCCTGTTGAGCAAAGTGATGATGATAGCAACCTCGTCCTTGAACTCCCCTCGCCCGACATTCTTGGGCAATGTCTTATGTTTTTCTTTCATCCATCTCTGTGCAATCTTCTTGCTGTATTTGTCCTTATGCATATTCCACATCTTTTCACATTCATCCCTCGAAAGAGTTACACTTTCAGGCCATGGGGGAATGGAAAAACACTTTTCAACCATATCAGGCTTTAGACTGCAAATCAACCTGCCATCTGCTGACTGGATCTCCCTAGTAGCCGGGTTGTAATGCTTAATGCAAGCGATTACGAACTCAAGGCTCTGAACTGATATAGGAATAGACGCTGCTGCGAGGAGTCCAGAATGACCCAGGTTCTTGATTGAAATGTTGCCTGCTCTCTCCAAGGGATATAGATCGAACACCGGCTTAACATGATGCAAGTCTGTCTCAGCTGTTTTGATGTAATTATGAAAGAGAGCTGATTCGGACTTGAAAACATTAGGAGTGTACTCCATTTCAGAAAACTTGAAGAATGACTGTAAACTCGCCTTGGTTCAGACAAGTCTTGTGCAATTTCTATTTTTAGAATGCTGATTTTTATGCTTCAACGGACGAATCTTTTGAGAATTTTTCTGAGATATGGGTTTTGTTCAGAATATCAATGCAAGACAACCCAGATCGTCCGTTTTCGAAAATCTTGAATTTTGACTGAAAAAGCAGCAAACCTTAATTTCTTCAATTTTTCCCGAAAAAAGCTGGCATTTGGGTTTTGTTCAAAGTATCATTAGAAATGGACCCAGTTGATTGAAATTGCAAAACCCTGATGTTTGATCGAAAAAGCAGCCAACCCTAGGTTTTCAAAAAAAAAGCTGCGATATGGGTTTTCTTTAGAAGACTGATTGGAAAGGACCCAGATGGTTGAAATATGAATGCTCTGAGGTTTTCACTGACATGCAAGATAAAAGTACTTGCTGCAACTTGATGAAGTTTCTTGAAAAATTCTTCAGAAGGTGGAGGCAAAAAGACCCAGATGACTGAAAAATTGAAAGCCTTGGCCTTCTGCTTGAAAAACTTGATCTTCTGGAACAAAAAGCTTGAAAAAGCAAGGGTTTATGCTTGCTGGTCTGAAAAATCTGATGTAAAACCAGCAACTATGAATTCTTTAATCACAAAAATTTCTCAAACTTGCTGCTCCAACTTTCTCCTCTGGATGCTACCTGCAAAAATAATGAAAAATACATTGAAAAGAGGTGTTAAATAGACTTAGGGTCTGATTTAGGTTTTGCTTTCTTTTCTGCTTTTATTTCAAAACCCTAAATCTCAGCTTCTTGGATTTGGACGCCATCTTCCTCTTCTCACAAATTTGAAATTTTGAAAATCTTCAAAAATTTCTAAGGCATGAAGATTTGGGCGCCTTTCTTCAAGGGGGCGCTCAACTTCTCCAGACTTAGTCAAAATTTCAACTTTTTCAACTTTTCTCAATTTTAACATGCCACTTCGCCACTGATTTCCCGTTGACAGATCAACCCGACAGACGAGCTGAGTGATTCACGGCGAAGCCTGACTGATTCTGAAAAAGACGTTCTGGAGGCACCTCCGGCTAAAAACTTGATTTTGACCTCCGAATTCACGGGAGGCTTTTCCTTCTAGGGGCGCCCAACTTCTCCAGTGTTAGCCATTTTTCTGATTTCCAAGTTCTTCATTAACTTCTCTTCGACAGATGATCTTGTCAAATCTTGAGCCTCGGGCGTCGGATTGCTGAATGTTTGTGCTCATCGCGAAGCTGTCGGAGAATGAAGAGGGGTCCTCTGGAGACACTTCTGCCAAAAAGTGGATTTTCACCCTTCAAAAGGTTGGGCGCCTATCTTGACTGGGGGCGCCCAGTTTATCAACACTTAGTCTATTTTTTACCTTTTTCACTTTTGCTTTTAGATTTCTCTTTTCAACTGTCATCGGACCTTCTGTTCAGCTCTTCGAATCTGATGACTGTGAGCTCTGTTCGTCGTGCAGAATAGCTTAATGGAAAGCCTGTTGAATTCTGAAAACATCCCGTTACGACCTTGACTGCAGATTCATTCTTTTGCACCCTTGAAAAGTTGGGCGCCTTTCTTCACTTAGGGCGCCCAGTTTCTCCAGACTTAGAAAATTTCTCAATTTTTATCTTCAAGTTTCAGATCTTCATTTTATACCTTCCACTTTGACTTGAATTTGCTGGAGATTGGATTGTTGGATGTTCTGACGGGGATATCCATCGCGAAGTTGACTGAAAACTGAGCAACTTCCATTTGAGATTCAAACCCTAATTCCTTCATCTGGTGCCCTAAAAAGGTGGGCGCCTTTCTTCAACTGGGGCGCCCAAATTCACCAGACTTAGAAAAATTTCATGATTTTCCAATTTTCTTCCTCGTTCTTCGTGCATGTTCATCGTTTCACGCTCTGCTGGGAAATTGAATGCTGAAATTGACGCCTGGCAGTCGGATTACTTCCATTGATGACCTCGGAACTCCAGATATGCTTCTGAAAAAGCTGAATAGACCCAGTAGGGTAAAACTGATTATTTTAAGATTCTTACTGCACCAGCCTGATACAGACACATTTTGAGCCAATCAAAATCAGTTCGGACCCTGTCGGACCAACTTTCTATTTTTAGAAAATTTTGTCAGTATCCGTTTTGAAAGAAACCCAGAAAAACCCAGAAAACTTTACTATTTCGAGAAAATTTCTAAAAATAGCAGTTTTCCTAAAATTTAGGGATGAAAAACTGAGATCTGGGTTTTGTAGGTTAAGCTGCTCTCAGCAGACCCAGATCGTTAGAAATTGAAAATTTTGTGTTTTAACCCTCCATGCAAGACACGGACACCCAAATTTTGACCTTTTTAACTGATTTGACAAGACTTTTACTCATTTCTTCAAAATGTCTAAGTGTAACAAAAATTTTAATTTTGGGGTACAACAACAATCTTGCAACCACTTGACAAAAAACTAGGGTTAGACCATTCACGACGTATATATACATGTTTAAATATAATCTCATCATCATCATATACATTTTCACATATAAAATAAAATCATTCACATTTACATTTACAACATATAAAATAATTATTTTATCCTCAATTTCACATTCACATGAAAAGCAGTTACTTTGCAACTAACATAGTGATCATAATTCCATTGTCATAAACATGTTTAAGTTAGAGGGGATGTAACAATTACAGGAGTCAACTTGTGCTTCATTGGAGAATAAATCAAGGGTTTCAAAGGATTATTTATTTGCAGATAAGAAGTTTAAAGCTTATCATTGAAGATAATTTATTATAGCTGTTGTGCCTTCTCATTTTGGCACGTGGGGTTTATATTGTGCATACTTGGAGCAATTATCTACAGAAATTATAAAGGGGTTTAAGAGCAGATTTCAATCATTTAATGAGCATTTATTGAAGGTCATCTTAATTGCCATTAGCATTCATTATCAGCTGCCACGGTTTCTAAAGGCCATACAAATCTCTATTGGATGGGCCGTACAGTCTTGTAGCTGGGATGTGTTTCTCTAAGGCTGAAACGCCTTGTGTTTGGAGCTGAAATTTGTTTCATTTGGGTCAGCTAAGGGTTTGGTTAAAGTCTGCTGCTTTAATTTAGTGGAGAAAACAATATTTTGTTCAAGGCATCCATGGATAAGGGTTTCAATTTGCTGCTTCAGATTTCCAGAATTGCTGATATAAGTTTTTTGACTGCAATTCATATCTCCGGGTATGTTTACATTGCAGATGCTTAAGAGAAGTCTGATTACGATTATATGTATTGTAATTTCCAAGTTATGTCAATTCGGAAAATATAATATCAAGTATTTAATTTCAGTCATACTTCCTTTGAGATTGCATTAGTATTCTAGAATTTACTTTGGCTAGCAAAGTTCATGAAATATTCTCAAACAAACCCAAACAAACAAATTGAACAAGGGAAGAAAATTTGTATTCTCAAGAATCTGCCTGGAGAGGATTCTTACAATCTCATAAAGTGGGCGCCCAAACATGACTTTAATGCACTTTTACAATTTGACTTTATAATCATTAAATAAACCCCCTCACAATAAAGTCAATAAAATACTTAAATGATGTGCACTTTATAACTAATTATTATTAAAGTATACTTTAATAATAATCAAAACTTCATAACTCCATTAATAAACGTCATTTATCAATTCCGCTAACACCATAGGCTAACCCACTACATACTCTACCCATTTGGATTCCTTACTTAAAATAGAAAGGTTGGCCTCAATCAACTCACTAACTTACTATATAGTAAGTGTATACCAATAAATCCAGAAACCCCTGAATAACCAAGTCTCAAAATATACAAAGGATTTGGAGGAGCCAACGCTGCAAACTACCAACTCAGATACCAGATATCTCCACAATAGGGCCCTCTAACCACCATTATTAGCCTACGAGGAGCCGGTGATAGACTAGACTACCAAACTCTGATGCTCGCTAAAAAGGGGACATTACGGAATTATAGAAAGATTGAAAGCTACAACTTTGTGGAAGAAAAAGAGAAAAAATAGAGATAGATGGAGATTCCCTACCATTGAAAATTTTAGAAAGAGAAAATTATAGAAAAGAAGAATGATGTCATTAATAAGGAGTATTACAGACAGGGGGAGATTCTTTGTGAAGAATTGAAGGAATTTTCCATTTTATAAGATGAATAGTGAATGATGGGTAGCAAAACAAGTTCCCGATGTGTTAAACTTGAGAAGATCATCCAAATTATTTATTTGGACAGATATAGAGGAAGCATGTAATGAGCCTTGCTCAAACTGATCACAATTTGCCTAATTTTGCAGCTTGTAATTTTGTCAAACAATTCATATGCAAACTTGTAACTTGCTGGTATGATTGTTTCATTCTGATATAAATGCTTTCCCCAATGATATCCAATGCATATACTACTTGCAAAAGACTTCTATGATGATTAGACAAGGTCCTAGATGCAATGCAGATTTCCTTTTGTATTTTCAAATGCAATAGATGAAGTTTCATGAGCTAAATATGCAGCTACAGCCCTTAGTCATTATGTCAAACAGTTGGCATACGGCTGTACCATCTAAAATGCATCTAAATGACATGAAATAGCATGAAACAACACAAAGGAACCTGAAGCTTGATGGCACCTTGAATCCCCAAGGAGGAAGCAATCAATATCTTGTGAGTTGAAGGCCTTGAGAAACCAAATCGAATTTTTGAAGAAGTCACCCCTGTTCCAATATGAAAGAAGAAATAAAATAATTCACAGTGATTCCAAGCTCCCAATGACTCCAAACACAATCAGCAAGCACCTAGAAATGGAGCGCTACAATCTCCAAGAGAAATCGATGCATATATGGGCTCCAATGAATTCAAATATGTCTCCAATGGCGTCCCTGTTTGCTTCAGATATTCTTCAATCAAAATCTGATCCTTCTCTTCAGAATAATCGATGCCACAAAATGATAATCTTCAATGCAAATTGTTTCCAAAATTATAGTCTTCAAAATTGGCCCTTGGCCACAAATTTTGCCCAATGAAGTGACTGAAGTATCACCTCCAATCTGCAACTCTTCAAGAGATATTTCACTCCCTCAATTATGCAATCAATGGGAGTTATCGTTCCCAAAGTGAGATGAGCCTTTCTAGCTCACTGCTCAAACCCCTGTCTTTTTTTTAAGTCTATTTGTGTTTTTTAGTTTTTTAGAGAAATTTTGTAGACAGAAGAGAAGGGGCGCATCATATAAAAGCTCACAGAATGAAAACTTGAGCAAATTTAATCAAACTGAAATTGTAGAAGGTGTTTATTATCATCAACAATGGATTTAAAACATACAAACATACCCGAAAGCCTCCATATTTTTTAAATAAGAAATCCGATCAACATAGTGAAGAACTGACGAAAACTGGAGTAGAGAGTTACAGATTGCAAAGTTTATTCTGAAACTGAAGCCAGAGAGAAGTATAGGTAGGGCGCCCAAGTTCATGAAGAGAGATCCTCAGAAAGAAGACGTTTCTCCAAAAAGCCAAAAAAAACCTTCCTTGCAAGTGCCACGCCCTTTCAAACAAAAAGAACCAAAAACCATCTCTGAAGGTGCGCCCAAACAGCCATGAAGTCTGCCATGGTGAAGGAAGAACAGCAACCAATAAACCCTCTGTTTCTGATGAAGAACACTACAAAAAAACTGTTGAGCACTGCAGAACTTCTGAAATGAAGCTCTCTCAATCTGCACTAATTCAGCTGATCTCTCACAACTTCACAAGTGCTCACACTGAAGAGATTTCATTCTCCAATGGTGGATTTGCTGCAAACCTGATCACAGGCTGAAAGCAAGGGAAAAAACCTCCAAGGCAAAGTTGAAATATTCAAAAAGATGAGTTTCTCATTGCCCAAATCCCTTATAAAGCAAAGGAGGTGAAAACCTAAGAAAGCCGTACATTTTAGGGCTTTAGCTCATTTAAATTTATGGAAATAAACTTAAGTCACTTTCCATAGTCTTCTTTTTTATTTTTGGCGCCTCCTTTAAGTGAATAAAAGATATAACTTAAAATATTCACTTTAGACTTAATTTAAGTGATATAAGAATTATAAAGTCAATTTGACTTTATAAAAAGACTTTAAGTTAAAATATAACTTAAATCACTTAAGTAAGCCTATCTCCCTCAATTCTCAACAAAATTCAGTGCCGTCAGAAGCAAAGAAACTCCTGTACTGCCAAGGCCTGCAATGAGCCTATCCACGATCTCAGAAAATGAAAATGACCGAACTCTCCAGAAGGTACCACTGACCCTCTAACCGATCCAGTTAGCCCACAAGGGTCCAAGAAAAAGGCTAACACATTGCATCAAGTGACTGACTAGAGTGGGGACATCACACAAAGATCAATTGATTATCTACAGACCACTTGGCTCCACAAATGCTCGAGAAGAAATCACCAATCATCAACATCAAATTTGGATGGTGAAGAATGAAACGTCAATGTCTATTTATGCATTTCCTCTAGAGGTCGGCCCAAATAGAATAATATTAAATTTTGACTTCTAGAAGATTCCAATATATTTTTAATTATTTGCACTTTATAAAGTATGAAAATATAATATAATTAATAAAGTGCATCTCAACATCAAATTATAATATAAGGTTTCCATAAATAGAAATAATAATGATATCTAATGGAAAACCTTACTCCAATCAAATACTGAACCAAATAATCACCAAATGACTGTCATATGACTCTCTCACCATGCCTCATTAGCCTACAAGAGCCACTAATAGGCTAATCCTGTCAATATGTCAATGTGAACTAGAAGGGGACATTACAGTTCGCCCCTCCTGAGATTGCTTGTCCCCAAGCAATCTCAACTCAGGATGCTGTAAGATCTCCTCGCTCTCCCATGTCGCATCCTCAATTGGTAAGTCCCTCCATTTGATCAAATACTCCCTAATGACTCGCCTCCGCAAAGTTTTCTCACGAACATCCAATATAGCCTCAAGCACCAAAATCAATTTCCCCTCATCATTCAATGGTGAAAAATTCGTGGAGGGAACCACACGATGTCCTTACGCCTTCTTGAGGTGAGACACATGAAATACATTATGTACGCTACTTTTAGCAGATAACTCCAACGCATAAGCCACCTCTGCTACTCTCCTGACAATCCTAAAGGGTCCATAGTATCGTGGCTTAAGTTTTTCTACACCACTCCTCTTGAGAGAGGATTGCCTGTAAGGCTGCAACATCAAATACACCATATCACCAACTTCAAAAGAGCGCTCAACCCTCTTCTGTTCTGCATACTGTTTTTGTTGGTTTTGTTCCTTTTGAATATTTTTCTGTAAAGCCCTCATAATATCCTAGTTATCCTATAAGAGATCACAAGCACTAGGCACACGACTATCACTCAACAAGAGATCTAGAAAACTAAGCGCACCATATCCATACAAGGCCATGAATGGTGTCATTTGAATGGAGAGATGGTAAGTGGTATTGTAGCAGTACTCACAAAGATATAACCACTTAACCCACCCCTTTTGTTGTCTTGTAATGTAATTCCTGAGGTATCCTTCCACCCATTTATTCACTATCTCTGTCTATCCATCAGTCTACGGGTGGTAACTAGTATTCGGAGTGAGCTCTGTCCCACATAGCCTGAAAAACTCCTTCCAAAAATGACTCATGAATCGGCTATCTCTATCATTGATGATGCTCCGAGGCAAACCATGCAACCTGAATACCTCATGGAAGAACAACTTTGCAACCTAAGTAGCGGAATATGTAGATGTGATAATGAGCATACTTAGTCAAGCGATCCACAATCACATATATGCAGTCTTACCCCTGGGCTTTCAGCAAGCCAGTGATGAAGTCCATCAGCAAGCACTCCCACTTCCTATTAGGAATCGAAAGTGGCTGAAGTAAGCCCGCCGAGTGTGTGTGCTCCTGTTTATTTTGTTGACAAATAGGACATTCTCTAACATACTGTAGAACATCTGATTTAAGGCCCTTCCAGGTAAATCTCTCCCATATCTGCTTATATGTCTTAAAGTATCAGGGATGTCCTACCATAGGTGTATCATGAAAGGCCCTTAAAATTGTATTCTTCATATCTGACCCTGGAATCAAGTAAATCCTCCCCTTGAAAATGATAAGATCATTTACAATGGTGTATCTATCATCCTGGACTAATCCCTGAACAATCTTTGTAGCCCAACTGTCCTTAGCATACTCTGCCACTATCAGGTGCCTCCAATCCTTAGCAATCCTAGCCATAGAACTCAAGTGTGGGTGTCATGATAACGCATCAGCAACAACATTCTGAGTTCCCTTGGCAAAATAAATGTCAAAGTCATATGATTGTAGCCCTCTCACCCATTTCTGCTGACAATCATTGAGATCTCGTTGCCCAAGAAAGTGTCTCAAGCTGTTGTGGTCTGTCTTCACCACAAATTTGCTGCCCACCAAATACTGTTGGAATTTGGCCAATGCATGCATAATGGCCAACATCTCCTTATCATATATGCAGTATCCTCTGTTTGGACCACGGAGCTTCCGACTCTCAAAAGGAATCAGATGTTTGTCCTGCATGAGGACTACACCTATCCCCTCACCTGAAGCATCACACTGTAGCTCAAAGGGTTTAGAAAAATTTGGCAAAGCAAGCACTGGACAAGTAGTCATTATTCGTTTGAAAATCTCAAAGCAATCTTGTGCCTCTGGAGTCCAAACAAATGCCCCTTTCTTTGTCAAATCTGTGAGCGGAGCTGCATAGCATGAATAACCATTAAAAAATCTGCGGTAGAAACCAGACAACCCCAAAAATCCTCTAAGCTGAGTGAGACTCTCTGGTGTAGGCCATTCAACAATTGCCTTAATCTTCTCAGGATCCATATGTACTCCCTCTGAACTGATAATGTTACCAAGATATAATAACTCTGTCATCCCTAATTCACACTTGGATTCCTTTGCATACAAGGACTCCTTTCCCAGAATGCCCAATACTGTATCAAGATGTGCTATGTGATCATCCCATGTTTTACTATACACCAAAATATCATCAAAGAATACTAGCACATACCTCCTCAATTGTGAATGGAAGAGTCAGTTCATCGTGGACTGGAATGTCGTTGGAGCATTGGTTAGCCCAAATGGCATAACCATAAACTCAAAGTTCCCACAATGACACCTAAATGCGGTCTTCTCAATGTCCTGTTCCCTAACCTGAATCTGATGATAACCTGACCTCAGATCAATCTTAGAGAAAAAACGAGCACCATGTAACTCATCTATTAACTCATCAATTCTAGGGATGGGATACCTGTTCTTAATTGTTCTTTTGTTCAAGAGTCTGTAATCAATACACATTCGCAATGTACCATCCTTTTTCTTAACCAACACTACTGATGATGCAAAGGGAGAATTACTTGGTCTGATGTGCCCCATTGCTAGCAACTCCTTAATCGTCTTTTGAATCTCATCCTTGAGTCACTTGGGGTGCCTGTAAGGAGTAACTATCACAGGCTTGGCGCCCTCCTCCAACTCAATAATATGCTCAATCCCTCTATCTGGAGGTCTGCCTGGAGGAATCTCACTGAAGACCTTCATGTGCTTAATCCTTAACTCCTGGATATCTAGATGGTATTCTGGCTTCTACTATTCTCCATGCATAGGCATCAACACACATTCTGCTGCCCACTCCACCATGTCATGTCTCACAAGCCTCTCCATCCTCCTGAATGAAAACATCCTAAAACTGGAGTCTTGGATAGCCTTAAGAACGTGAGTCTTCCCATCTACCTGGAATGACATCTCCATCTCTTTGAGATCAAAAGTGAATTTCCCAAAATCATGTAGCCATCTCATGCCAAGCACCATGTTAGTATCTCCCATATTTACCACATAGAAGTCCGTCTTGAACTCATAGTTGTTCAAGTGCATGGGAAAATCTAGAATTCTCCTATCACATTTGGGGTATATGCATCTGCAACCTTGATTCTTATCCCCTCAAATTCCTCAGTCTTGATACCGTGCCTCTCAACCAATCAAGCATCAATGAAATTATGGGTTGCTCCTGTGTCGAGAAGGGTGATGATCTTTTGCCCTGCTAGAACTCCATGCATCCTAAATGATCCCTCCTACTGGATGCTAGTAAGGTGTGCATCATGTTGCTTTGTTGATTCTTCATGTTCTCCTTCACTTCCCTGCTTTTCTTCTTCATGCTCATTCCCTAAATACTCAGAATCAAATTGCTGATCTAATTTCTTTGACTCCGAATCTTCATAATATGCCCACATTACCCTGTGAGCTTTCCCCTTAGGTCTTAAGGGGCAATCATGGTTCGCATCATAGGGCCCCTTACAGTAGAAACACAGCTTCTTTTTGTGCAGATCATTGAGTGTATCTCGATCTAAAGGTGCCACTGATTTTCCCTTAGAATCTGATTTATCCTCCTTCTTGGAGAAAGATTTGTTATCTTGGTATGAAGACGCCCTCTTAGATGAATATTTTCTCTAAGGGGCTGCCAGCTCCATGCTTCTAGCCTTCTTCATTGCTTCCTGAAGTGTGGATGGATCGAAGGCTTTTACCCAGCCTCTCATAGGTTCCAATAAACCCTCAATGAATAGCACCACCAGTCGCCTCTCTGAAATGTTAGGGACCATCATTGACAGTTTCTGAAAGTCATCAATATAGTTCTCCAAACTCCCCACTTGCTTGAGCTGGGCCAAATCTCTGAAGTATGATTCAAGATCCTTCCTATCAAAATTCTCAACCAATCTATCCACAAACTCCTGATAGGATGGGATCTGACTATGTTGCAATGTAACTAACCCATGATACCACCATTCATGTGTTGCACCCTGCAAATGCAAAGTGGCATATTTGATGGCCTCCTTTTCTGTCATGGGTCGGAGAGACAAGAACATATCTAACTTATGGATCCATGATTGTGTTGTAGTTTTTCCACTACTGTCAAACATAGGTAATGTAAGCTTGTTAGTTGCTTGCTTGAGATCCTTATTCTGATTCTGAGGTCTCCTCTCTTGTCGAGACTTGTAGTTGTCCATTCTTGTTTACACAAATCTATCAAAATGCATGAGCTCCCATGCCTCTGGTTTCAATAGTCGCCATTCATCATGAGCAGCCATAAAGGCATCAGCAAAAGTGGGTTCCTCAACCACTTCAACATTCTCTTCCACTGCTTGTTCTTCCCTCAAGAAAGTGGGTCGAGTTGGCCTATCAGCAATGCGAGAAAATTCTCTTTGTACTCTTCTTGAACCTACTATACTCCTGTCATCATCTTGATCCTGGGGCTGCCTCCTAGGTAAGTTCAACTGCTGTAGAGTGTTTTCAAGCTGCTGAATTATCCCAAATACCTGCTGTTGACCAGCCCTTAGATCTCTCAAAGCATCAAGTACCTCTCTATCATCATCTCTTCTTCCATTTATGAGAGGACTTCCTTCTCTTCTTTCCTCCATAGGACCACCAATCTTTTGATGTCTTGCTGCAACAGCTGCTGATAAGGTATCTTGTTCAGGGTGTGGTGGCCACTGTGTTTGTTTTCTTTCTTCTCTAGCTGTATATCTCTTGGTCCTGTCACTTTGTTGCCTAAATGAAGACAAATTCTAACCCAAAGGATGGTAGGAAACTGCTTTGATACCACTATAATGAGCCTTGCTCAAACTGATCACAATTTACCTAATTTTGCAACTTGTAATTTTGTCAAACAATTCATAGGCAAACTTGTAACTTGCTGGTATGATTGTTTCAGTCTGATATAAATGTTTCCCCAATGATATCCAATGCATATACTACTTGCAAAAGACTTCTATGATGATTAAACAAGGTCCTAGATGCAATGCAGATTTCTTTTTGTATTTTCAAATGCAATAGATGAAGTTTCATGAGCTAAATATGCAGTACAGCCCTTAGTCATTATGTCAAACAGTTGGCATACATCCTCTTACACAATTCAAATGAACTAGATTCAAATAGAGAACTCCCAACCTCAATGTATTATTGATAATGCAAACTTCTTACAATGCCAATGGAGATGAAAATGCCAAGACTCTTGGCTTACATACATATGACAAATGCTTGAATCTGATATGAACTTTCACCTACAGCAGTACCATCTAAAATGCATCTAAATGACATGAAATAGCATGAAACAACACAAAGGAACCTGAAGCTTGATGGCACCTTGAATCCCCAAGGAGGAAGCAATCAATATCTTGTGAGTTGAAGGCCTTGAGAAACCAAATCAAATTTTTGAAGAAGTCGCCCCTGTTCTAATATGAATGAAGAAATATAATAATTCACAATGATTCCAAGCTTCCAATGACTCCAAACACAATCAGCAAGCACCTAGAAATGGAGCGCTACGATCTCCAAGAGAAATCGATGCATATATGGGCTCCAATGAATTCAAATATGTCTCCAATGGCGTCCCTGTTTGCTTCAGATATTCTTCAATCAAAATCTGATCCTTCTCTTTAAAATAATCGATGCCACAAAATGATAATCTTCAATGCAAATTGTTTCCAAAATTATAGTCTTCAAAATTGGCCCTTGGCCAGAAATTTTTCCCAATGAAGTGACTGAAGTATCACCTCCAATCTGCAACCCTTCAAGAGATATTTCACTCCCTCAATTATGCAATCAATGGGAGTTATCGTTCCCGAAGATCAGTTGATTATCTGCAGACCACTTGGCTCCACAAATGCTCAAGAAGAAATCACCAATCATCAACATCAAATCTGGAAGGTGAAGAATGAACCTCAATGTCTATTTATGCATTTCCTCTAGAGGTTGGCCCAAATAGAATAATATTAAATTTCAACTTCTAGAAGATTCCAATATATTTTTAATTATTTGCACTTTATAAAATATGAAAATATAATATAATTAATAAAGTGCATCTCAACATCAAATTATAATATAAGGTTTCCATAAATAGAAATAATAATGATATCTAATGGAAAACCTTACTCCAATCAAATACTAAGCCAAATAATCACCATATGACTGTCAGATGACTCTCACACCATGCCTCATTAGCCTACGGGAGCCACTAATAGGCTAATCCTGCCGATATGTCAATGTCAACTAGAAGGGGACATTACAAAGCATATCACCCAAGCGACAAAGAGAGCATCACGCAAAAAAAAAAAAGAATAACATCATGAAGGAGAAATGTATGTTACATCCCTTGCCATTGATGTCAAAGGGGGAGAGATAGAGTACGGGGGAGCAATGCAAAAGAAAAGAATTATGTTTGTGTTTCCATCAATGACAAAGGGGGAGATTGTTGGAATGTTTGTCATTGATGTCAAAGGTAGACGAGGTTGTCAAAGAGTTTTCCATGGAGATTGTTTAATTAAGATGCATGGAGGAGAACATCAAAGTAAGTATTGTCATTAATGTCAAAACGAATGAATGAGATTGTTGTCATTGATATCAAGAAGGAATTTGTTGTCCAAGATATTATCATTCATGTCAAAGACGTATAGGCACGATTGTTGGCAAGTTAATTTTCATTGATGTCAAAGAAAAGATTTTAAGGGAAATCGTTTTAGGCCAAAGGCCATAAATCGTCTCTTCAAAAGGATAGCAAGTGTTGTCCGATCTCATGTTAAGGTAGAAGAATGTTTGAAATGGGAAAATGAGAGAGTTTAATTATGTTTAATAATGGTGGCCGATCCTCATATGAAATCGTGGATAAGCTGATTAAAGAATATTAAACATAAAAGAGAATCAAACTAAGGCCGACTCCCTTATAGATTGATTCCTTTATGGAAATGAAATGAAAACAGATTAAATATTTTTATTTTTGGCCGACTACACATGTTAAAAAGACACATAAATGTTGATCACCCAAATTCATGTATTAATAGAGGTGAAGTTATTAAAATTAGAAAAAAAAAGTGCAGCGATTAAAAATCGGAAGAGCAACGAGTAGTTTAAAGAGGCAGAAATTCATATTAAAAGGTAGAAATTTAAAATAGCAGTAATTATAATATTAATGGAAGCAATTAACAGGTGTTAAGGGAGCAGCGATTAATAAAGGATAGTGATTCATAAAAGGCAGCGATCAACTTAAGGATCTATTAACAAAAGGACACATCCTTTGGAAAAGAATGCATTCATTATGAAGGGATGCCTCTCTTAATAATTTTCAAGAAGACATAAAAAGGAATAAGATATTGTTGAGGAAATAGATTAAGCAAGAAAGTCAGAAATTATTAATGTCTCAAAGGGCAGCAATTAAGCATAGAGAGGTTTGTTAACAAAGAGACATGTCCATTCAAAAGGACGTCACTATTAGAATAGATGCAACTCCTCATTCAGATATGAAGATATAAAGAGTGGAAGATATGTGGATTTAGAAAGAATAATTCCAATGAAAATTATATGAATAAAAAAGCAGATCCAAAGAAGAAAATATGAAGCGTAATTCAGATTTATATCAGAATATATGAAGAGAGTATTGATGTTGTGAAGAGAAGAATTTTAATGATATATTTTTCTGAGTAAAAGAGCAGATTGAAAAGAGATAAAGGGGAAGAAAATGAAAGGCAATTCAGATCTATATTAAGAACTAAGAAGAGATAATGCCCATGTATGAAGGGTAAATACAAATATATGCTAAGAGTAGGAGCAGATTGTAAAGTGAATTTGAGTAGATGGTAAGGAATAAAATTATGTGAAAATAATGCCATGTTTATGATCAGTTGTGTGAAAAGAATTGGTGCATAGATTGAATCAGATTTGAAAGGAAGATTGTGCATGACTGTAATCAGATTTGTGAAAGAAGGTTATTGTGTGGATAGTGATCAGATTTTGGAGAAGGATATTGTGTGAGTTGTAATCAGATTTGTGAGAGGAAGATCCTGTGAAGAAGCATACTATATCAGCCATTGAAGGATTAAGAGGTTGGAGCCTCTTGCTGGGTTGGAGCTTAGTTTGTGTGGGTGTTGGAGCCTCTTGCTGGGTTGAAGTTCAGTTTGTGTGGGGGTTGGAGCCTATAATTTTGATGCCTACAAGAAGAAGATAGAATATATATATATATATATTGTGCCGGGGTTTTTCTCTTGAAAGGGTTTCCACATAAATCGAGTGTTCTCATTGTGTACTTAATTGCTAGATCTTGCATATGTGTAGTTGATGTAATTAATTGAGTTTGAAAAGTAAAAGATTGTTAGATACTGATTCACTCCTCCCTCCCCCAACCCCTCTTAGTATAACTGTTTGCTCAACAATATAAAAATAGGCCAATCCAATAATGACACATATCCCAATATAGGATTATAATACACCTTAGAGTCTTAGACATGTATACCATAAAATATAAGGAAGCACACTAACACATGTAAGCTCCATACACAAGGTGCATGGTATCAAAACAAGATGACATAACTAAAAGATGTACTACATGCATAACTACATTGGACCTGTAAAAATGGGTTTTGTATATTCTAACATTGCATTTTAGCCAAATTTATAAA
>VDFB02195695.1:0-11202 GCA_007258455.2 Sequoia sempervirens | reverse complement strand
GGATATTGACCTATTGAAGGATATTGCTACAAGGTATGACCCTATTTCCCCAGTGGTCAGGGCATTTGATTGTGTTGAGATGGAAAGGATAACTAGAGAAGAAATTGCAAATATTTTCTAGTTGCATGAGTGGAGCAAAGATATGATCCCCATTGATATGGATGTCTTCAGAAAAGAGTATGACAATACAAGAGTACTGCTCAAAACAACAATGTTACCTATGCACACTACTAGTACCGGGGTTGGGAAGAACAAGAAGCAAATAAAGATTGATATAGATGAATTAGAACCCTTCCCCATGAAGTATTTTGCTAACTAATTCAAGAGAATAAAGTATTCCTTATGCTAGATTATTGGTTTTAATCCATCAGATGCCATAAAAAGGGAATATAGTTACATGGTTGCACATTTACAACACCTAGCCTTCAATGTAGTTTATGACTACGCCACATATATGGCAGAAGAAATCCACAAGGGTTTGGTTGAATTAAAAGGTGGAAAGGACTGGGTGAAGTTTTGGTGGTATTCTCTCTTGATGCATATGTTCTTGTATAAGGGAGAGAAGAATTTTGGGAAGGATATGACATTTAACAAAAAGGAATATGGTATTGATCTACCTGTCCAATGATGTACCCAAGTTCTTGAAAAAGATGACCATAAATTTGATTATGTGGTGTTCCACAATTCCTTTGCATCAAAACTAAGGATATTCTTGATTCATGACCCACCAAGGATCCCCAAAGAGATCCATTATTTGTTTAGGCCCAAGGAAAGAAGGATATATTTGAATTTGAACCACAATTGGGGGGATATAATCCCATATCTCAGCAAAACAATCTTCAAAGTGTACAACACAAATGTGAATCCATATGTATTACCAAGAGATGTGTCACTAAAGATTGGATTCTTGGAAATTATGAGACAATTGGGAGGAGCTCAAATGGTGCACTTGCTCGAGACACTAAAAAAAGGCTCATTCTTCCCAAAATAGACAGTGTTTGCAGATTTTTTAATGGTAAAGGGAGGATGGAAGGATTTAGGGTAGCTTCTTGCACCATACAAATTGAACACTATGCATCCAAGAAACCATGACCTTGAGGGATTTATTGCTGCATCAAAGCAAAAGCATAGGAGTGGTTCTTTAGTGCACAATTTTTATTATCCTAAGGATGTGATTAGGAATATCTTCGACTTCCAAGAACAAGAAGAGAGGAAAGAAAAATACCTTGCTTTCAATAAAATGGTGGAGAAAGTTAAAAGGGATAATCCCAATTATAATCCTATGCCCAATATCAAGGGTGATTTTAATAAAGTTATCCATGTTCTGGAAATTTTTGAGAATATAGTAGGTGTCTTGAGAGAAGAACGTGTTGTAACAGATAAGGGGAAATCAGTGATAGTTGAGGAAGACCCCACTGTAGTATTGGAGGAGAGACCCTTCTACCAGCCACCATAAAAAATAAGAATCTACCCCAGGAAGAAGACAATAGATAAAAAAATAAACGTTGCCAACCCCTGCTACATGAGAGGGATCAAGGGAAACTTCTACTAAGAGATTAGTGCAATCACCTCCAAGACAAGCTTCACCTATTGTAATTGATGTAGATTCACCCCCAAGAAGTCCTGCTCCATTAGAGCAGCCACCACTTAAGAAGCAAAATATTCAACTAAGATGGGTAGTTGATTACCCTGATATAGAGGAGGGTATTCTTATTACTCCTGAAGAAATACAACAAGGAATGCCTTCTCCCATAAGGGGTGTTGTTTCAAGTTCAAGAGAAAGTATCCTTATGCTTGGAAAGGCTGATCTTAGTGGTTTAAATAATGCAAATGGTTTGAGGCAAGAAGCCTACAAAGCATTCATGGAGGATGATTCTTTTATTGAAACAAAGGAATTTAAAGATTTTGTTTGGAGAGAAAAGGCCTCTGAGTATGTAGAAAATGTGGCTAAAGAAAGCAGCTTACATCCAAAGCTTCTTGAAAGTGTTGTCCAAGCAAATGTAAGGAAAACTATGAGGAAGGAATTCCAAGACATGACAGCTAAGGTGGGCATATCACTTGTACAAAAATGTGGTGTATTATTGTTACTTGAGTGGGATATCATTGATGGACATGTGTGCTCATGAAATTTTGGCAACATAACGATGCTCCAAGGAGAGATGTGTGAGAGGGATAAAATGGTTAAGTGTGAGATATATAGATTTAAGGATTTTTGGATGGAGGGCTAGGATTAAGAGTTGAGGATCAAGGGTTGAGATGCCTTGAGACATATCAAACCACATGGTGGTGACAAGTGTCACCATGAGAGGAGGTGAGAGGAAAAGGTTTAACCAAAGGAATTTAAAATTCCTTTTTAATGTGCATGGGGGAAATAAAAGGAGTTAAATATTTCTTAAAGGCATGGGTTGCTTCTCCAAAAGAAGAAGCAATAAATGATGAGGGGACAAAAGGACATGCCATAAATGGTAAAGGGATTAGGTTAATTAATCATGTGATTAAGTTGTGCAAGTGAGGGGGGTTAGGTGGAGGATTAGGCTAATGAAGTGGATTAGAAGCACACTTGCAAAATTTGGAGGATGTGACACCTCCTAATCAAGGATTAGGAATGTGCACATCCCTAATGATGGGATTAGCAAGTGGATTGGGATTAGCTTAGGATTATGGAGGATGGGACATGTGAGGAATTAAATAAATAGATTATTTATTTAATTTTTTGAGGAAAAGGATAAAGGGTTAAATTAAATAAATAAGGGTGTTTATTTAATTTAATGGATGAATGGGATGATGGAAAATAATTAAAAAATAATTATTTACCTTAGGCTAGGATTTAAGGATAATAGAAGAAGTAGGTTAAGTCGAAGGTTGATATATTGAATATTAATTAAATAATAGGGTATTATTTAATTAATATAGAGGATGTGAAATGGGTCGAATTAGGGGTAAATTGACCAAATGAAAGTGGTCAATTTTTAGTGTCTATATTTTTCCCTCTTTGAGATGGTGTTACGAAGTAGCTTCATTTCAAAGAAGATTAAATCATAGAACTGGGAAGAAAATAGTTAGATTAGGCAAGATGCCCAAGTCATTCAAAGGATTTACTAGGAAGAAAGATGATGAGAGTGAAGATGAGGATTAGGATTGAGGATGCCCCCTTGAGAGGTCATGTGGGTTCAAGAGAACATGAGTGTGCTCTCAAAATGGATGAGATGATGCAAGGAGAAAGGAGGAAGATGATGCAAGATGATGAAAAGATAGTATGACAGGAAGATGAAGAGATAATGGAAGGGGGAGATGATAAGTGATCAAGCACAAAAGAATTCAAGGACCAACATGATGTTTCTCCAGTCATGTTGAAAAGACAAGATTGATTGATGATGGATGGAGTGTTGTTGATATGGGAATTATATATCTAGAAAAAACATAAGGATTGGGAAGGATACATCTTTATGATGATGATGATGGGAGTGTTGGTAATGTGGGAATGATATCTCCAAAAGCAACACAAGGATTGGAAATGATACATCCCAATGATGATGATGGGAGTGTTGTTGATGTTGGAATAATACATCCCAAAACAACACAAGGATTATGAGGGATACAACTTGATGATGACGGTGGGAGTGAAGATGATGTGGGAACGATATATCCTAAAACAACAGAAGGATTGGAAAGGATACATCCTGATGATGATAATGGGAGTGTTGTTTTTGTGGTGTAGACACTAAAATTTGTCCTTCACCTACGAACAATATTTTTCTCCGTCAATCCCCTTTCTTCCTTAATAATTAAATAATTTTAATTATTTGATTATTGTCTAAAGTTATATTCCTCTATTAATTAAATAATTTTAATTATTTAATTAATTCATCTCTTTTCTTTCATTTCCTCTCTTTGATTAATTAAATAAATTTCTATTTATTTAATTGTTTTCACTTTTTTCTATAATTAAATAATTATTTTTATTATTTAATTAGTCATTATCCTCTTCTTCCATAAATTAAATAAATTTAATTTAATTTATGACTTACTAATTTTCCGTTTCTCCCCACTTTTGAATTAAATCATTATTTGTTTAAAAAGTTAGCTTTTCCCTCACATGTCTTTTTCCTCCGCTTTTTAATGAGATTTTTTTTCCAATTATTTTATTTAAAAAGTCAACTTTTCCCTCCACTATTAAATAATTATTTTAATTATTTAGTAATTTTCCTTTTTCTCTCCCACTTTTTGAATTAAATTGCTATTTAATTAAAAAGTTAACTTGCATTTTTCTTCTATTAAATAATCCATTATTTAATTATTTACTTTCCCTCTTGAACTAAATAATTTTTTATTTAGTTTCCTATTTTTTGTTAGTGTCATCCTTATCTCTTCTTGTCTCATTTAATTTCAACCATTTATTGAATTATTTTATTCAATCTCAACCCTTCATTTCTTATCTTTTCCCTAACCCTATCAACTTTCAATCTTGGCCACCGATTAAAATCATTTAATCTTAGTCGTTCATTGCCATATATCCTTCTATAAAAGACACCTTTCATGTGGTCATTTTGATCTATCAAGTTTTAAGCACAAGTACATGTTGTTAGTGAGACAACTACTTCAATATTTTTTTATCACAGACATAGGATACCATTTGCATACTCATATTTAAGGGCATCAAACACATCCAAGGAAAATGGAGAAGGGAAATGGAGGTGAAGCATTGATGGCATGAATATATTGGGTTACATTGTTGCATTATTTTATGTTTTCATGTTTATTTGTTCTTCATTGCTTGGTTAGGGTCTTAGGGTTTTAGTTTTCATGATTTATGACCCTTATCCTATTTTTTCCTAATCTACATTGGTGAACCTGATGTGAGACTTACAATTTTATAGAGAAATCTATATGCTTTCTTGTTTATTTTTGTTGTTTTGTAAGTTATAGCCAAGAATTTGCATAAAACCCGTCATGTTCTTTTAACCACAAAAAAATGGGTGCATAGAATTTTATTAAATGGTTTCTAGATTTTTTAGGTCTCACTTTCAGCTTTCTACAACTTTTTATGGATTTAAATTTCATTTATATTTGCAAAAGTTATCACTCTTTTAATTTTGCTGCTCTTTTAAAGGTTTTTTTGGTGCTATTGGCATTTGATTTCCAGTGTGTGGCATAGGTGGAAAGGAGGTATTTTCATTTGATTTTGCTAACTTGTTTATTTTGTCTTATTTTCTAATTTTATTTAGTTCTTCCACACTCATTTTGGCTTAAAATTAACCTTGCATATTCACTCATTTGGTTAAAATTGACAACAATGTGCATCATTCACTTATAAGGATTAAAGTTGATAACAATGTGCATTATTCACTCATATGGTTAAAATTGACAACAACGTGCATTATTCACTCATTTGGCTAAAAGTGATAACAATATGCATCATTCACTCATAAGGTTAAAATTTACAAAAACTTGCATTATCTCACTCATTTTGGACTTAAAATTAACCTTACATTTTCCACATTCATCGGCTTTAAAATTAACCAACAACTTTACATCAAGTGTCTTCTCTCATATTTGGATTTGGCTACTTAAAATAAACTAGTGTCTTATTTTCTTGTGGTTACACATTTCTTCTTAGGGTGTGTATGCTCTTCTCTTGCACCATTTGGTGATCTTGAGAATCAAAAACATATTTTGGCATTTGCACTATCACCCACACATATGGATGTATTAAGGTTAATGAACACCATGATAATGTAAGGAAAACACATTATGCTCTCTCCTCGTACCTCATGTGATCTTGGAGATTAAAAGGCATTGTGTTTGTCTTGATTTTGTTTTACCCTTAGAGGGGCCTACCTAAGAGAACATTTGTATGGAGAACTTGAAGGAAACTCTAGTAGGTTTTTCCTTCGGTCCGGTATATAAAAGGATAAGACAAAACATCAAGTCCTCATGCTATGTAGGCCTTAGATGTATAATTTCATTCAAAATGGGGAGGTATCTTTGCGTATAAGTGCCCCTAGTAGGATTGGTTAAAGCCTTAAGTGGCTTGTTGGATGTTTGCAAGGTGGCATGTCCCCAAGTTGCAACTAAGAGCCAAAATAGTTAGAAACCCTCCTTTTATACTTGAGATTATTGGTGTCACACTCATACAGGGGATGTAGCACCACACCCTGAAAGTTTCTCACCGTTCGGCTCCCTTGAGTGAGATGAAAATCCTTGGTTGAGCATAAGTTACTTGATTTAGACTTGTAACTTTCTAGCGAGAGGGTGATTGGTTCATCCTTCCATTCCAAGAGGCCCCTTCCCATCCATTCTCATAGACAAAAGGTGATACATAACCCAAAAGGGTGTCCCTCCCTTATGTCAAAGGAGATTACAAGCTATGGGTACGAGGGTCACACCATTGGCCATTTTCATGGGATAGGAAAGTTTCTTATATGTGTGATTTAAATTTGATTTGTGTTGTACCTATGGAAATCGAGGTGAATAACCTCCTAAATATACACATTATGAACACAATTTTTGACATTTAAAACCTACGAAGATAATTGTCTTCAAACTGTTTACAATGCTTTCCATTTAGAATTCACAAAACTAGATCAAAATTGAGTCAAAATCAGTAAATTTGGGACCAAAAAAAGTTTTTTTTTGTAACTGTCACTATTAATCATATTTGAGCCTCAAAACACTATAATTGTTAAAACCAAAAAACCACAATTGTTTCTCAAAACACCGCAATTGATACTCTGAGCATCATATTCGTTAGTTGATCAAAATTTTATGGAACTCTTTATCATCATATTTTTATCAACTACTGAGTACATCCTTTCTATTAGACCATGGACTTGCAGCTTTCAGATTCTATCTTTTTCATTTCCTCTTTAGGCCCACCATTTCATTTTTCATTATCATCATAGGTCAAACCTTAGGTCAAACTTTAGCTTGCATAAACCTCTTGTAGACCTTAGATTAGGGAGTTTATCAGACTTAGACTAGACCATAGTTTCAAATCCATATTATCTTGACCTTATCCTTCAAAACAATCATTTTAATCCTTTGTCATTTAGGTTGATTCCTCAACTCACAAGTCTAGTTTGAGACCACCTTGTAAACTTGTCATTTTAGTCTTTGTCATTCTTAAGGTCATAGATAATTAGATTTGTTGCTTTTCCTATCTTAGTTTGATTAGAAACCTTTACCTTAGGTTTATCAAAGGTATTTAGTCTTCATACTAGGTCATATTACCCCATCTTTTCATCACAACCTCATATTACATTTTGCATACCTTAGTCATAGACATACTTCAGATTTTGATCATTGTAACACAATATTATCAACAATCTTGACTATTGTCACTTTGACTCTTTATCTTAGTATCATCATTAGGCATCCTTTATACCTTGAAAAATCCAAAAAAAACATACTCTACTTGCATGCTTTAGACATACCATAGGTTTGATCATTGTGACATTATCTTATCTACAATCTTGACTTTTTTCACTTTCACTCTTTATCTCGGTACATCATTATTAAGCATCCCTTAAATCTTGAAAAATATTGAAAAAAACATAGCTTAGTTTGCATACCTTAGGCTTAAGTCATACCTTTGCACTGTCATTTTCTAAACTTCACCTTCCACCTTGTTTCCCCTTGCAAGTCTTTTATGGTTGAAACAAGGTCACAAAGGAAGAGAAAAGAAATGGATTTATTTCATGATGATGATGATGAACTTTACAACCACACTAGCAACATAAAATTTGGCTCCTCTTCAAATGAACCACCTAGACCTCATAACCCTTTTGACAAAATAAAAGACATAACTGAGGATAAGATAGAGGAAACCTCCCAAGATCCTGATGTGGCATGATTTCTAGATGAAATAGTGGCACTAGACCCTCAATGATTCTTGGGAAAATTTTTGCATAATGGTGCCAAATTATCCCATGGATTTTATGTGCACACGCTTCAGGCATAACCTACCCCAAACAAACAAAGAAAAGGACATGGCACATCTATTTCTAGTGGTTCCATCCCACAAATAAATGTTTCTATGCCACAAGGGTTCCAACTAAAGCTTCCACCATAATCCATACATCCTTATTTGGAACACTACCAATGACATAATCCATGACACAATATATGTCACAACCTTTTGGTCACACATCTTATCCATTTGGAACATATAGTGCCATGAACACCACATCATCAAATCCTTTTTGAAAAAATAAGAGGACTAGGATTCATATTTGTGGGACCAACATAAACACCAATACATCACAAGGTCCTAACACAAGTATCCCCCTAAAAAATACTCAAGGGTCCTTATAATTCAACACTGACACTTTCCAAGGTCCTAATGCAAACATTCCTCAACAAAACACATAAGGGCCCTTCCAATTCAACATCTAACACACACAAGGTCCAAATACTTCCAATCCTTTCCAAATGTAATCTAATATAAACATTGCACACATTCCAACTCACATCCCTCAAATTCAAACTCAAATTCCAATTCACACTCCACGTATTCAAAATCAAACCCCATCCTACACTCATAACATCCCAACTCAAAACATACCATATACACCTAATGTCAACACCAACATACCATCCAACCTACACACACTACCTGGATTTGACACCATTTTCCGACGGGCGTTCGTCGGTCGTTCGACAAATCTCTGTCGGAAGATCGACGCAATGGTGAAAATCTTTCCGTCACTATTTTTTCGTCGCAATGCCGACGACAAATTAAACATCGAAATAACGGCGAAGAATCGTTGGTCGGCAGCATCGTGAAATACCTCAGGATTTTGTCAATATCGACTAAACCTTTGTTTATCCACCGACGAATTATACCAGAAGTTCGTCGTCGGTTCGACGAAATGGGCAAGCAGTAGCGTGGAAACAACATGGAACGTTCGTTGAAATAGCGACGAAATAGTAGAGTAGTAGCATCGAAAGAACGCCAAAAGTTCGTCGAAAGTGTGACGAAATTAGCAAGAAGCAGCGTCAAAACAACGCGAAAAGTTCGTCGAGGTTGCGACGAAATTAGCAAGGAGTAGCGTTGGAAGAACACTAAAAGTTCGTCGAAAGTTCGACGAAATTGGCAGTGCGTAGTGTGGTAGCAAAGCCGAAATATCGTCGGAAGGGCGACGAAATGGGTAGGGAGTTACGACGAAATCGTCGTCGCAGCTATAGCAACTTCGTCGAGCCTTTCTGTTGATTCGTCGGTGGTTATCGTCGAAATTGCGACGAAGAAGCAAAATTTTTTTAAAAAAAAAAATTATATATTCTTGGAAATGTACCATTGCGGAGACTGACGACTGATCATACATACAGATTGCATATTGGTTTGATGCTTCAAACGATGCATTTCTTATATTGAAAAGTGCATTACCTTATTGAACTTCTTTTTGTTTTGAGTATAGTTTAATATTCTCTACTTAACAAGGCCAACCACGCGGATGGTGGAAGCTCATTTGGCCCCTCCACCCCCTCACATCACTCTCAATTCCCCATACTTGATCATATAACATTAATCATTCATTCATCCATTAATAACATATAACATTCATTCAACAACATATAACATTCATTCATTAACATATAACATCTATTACCAATATATTCACATTCATTCATTAACATATAATAATCATTCCTCGCTTACATATTATCAAAAATATGGTTGTCATGATATGATTGCAATCATTTTATTTTTTGTTTCTTTTTTAAAGCTACATAAAGCTGAAGTGAAGTATCATTTTCTAAATCAATATTTTTCCCCCCTTTAGTTTTTCTGCCCTCTGCTCATGATCTTAATGCACGCCTAGTCGTCTGCTCATGACGTGGACGTCGCTGCAAGGGGGGGTCTGCTGCAATAAGAAAGAAATGTTAAACTGATATGTTTTATTATTATTGTTACAAGTATTTCATTAATTAAAAGAACATTAGAGTGGTTCTCTTTACCTGATGGGTCCACATCATGTTCCTAAACTTCTGTTATAGACTCATGCCCAACATGTTGAACACCCTCTAACTCGACCAGAAGTTGAAACATGAAAGGTTACATTAATTAACAGCCACCAATTGAACAATATGTTTAAGAGAACATGAGGGTGGTCCTTTTTACTGGATGGGGCCACATCATGTTCCTGATCTTCTCTAGCCTGATCATGCTGAACACGCTGATCACGGTCTACATGCTCTAAAGTTGAAACACGAAAGGTTACATTAATTAATACACCAATTGCAATTAAATATGTTTAAAAGAACTATAGAGTGGTCTTCTTTACCTGATGGGGCCACATCATATTCCTGATCTTGTCTAGCCTGATCATGCTCAACATGTTGATCACTCTCTACATGCTCTAAAGTACCGTGATGCACACCATGACCTTCATCTGCACGTTCTACTCCACCCTCACCAGGCTGCATTCTAATGTCATGTACAGTATTATCATTGCTTGAATGTTTAAAACAAATAGGCATGTAATTACTTTATGGTGGACATTAATATTGAATAGATTGCACAAGTATTCAATTTTAAATAAACTTTATTGAGTTTATTTACCTACGTGTCAGATGCAATGGAAGATTGTGTTTTGCCCGGCCAAGCACTCTTAGGGCGCTCAGCCATCGCTCCATAGCCTTGCTGGAAGGAAATCTTTAGGTCCTCTTCTGTGGGAACTCTGTTGAATTTAGAGCCCTACATTTTTGCAGAAGATCATGAATTTTGCTTCTATGGTGTGATAAACCAAAATTGTTTTCAATTTATTATAATTTGTATGCAATATTTCATTTATTGATACTTACAATTCGTGCGGCTAATTTCATATAACCACCAGAGCCAAGTTTGTGTTGCCTGTGCTTTTCTAGTCTTGTCTTTGTTGCCTTCGATGTGTCAGGAAACCTATGAAAAGTTTGGAATACATTAGATTATGTAAAAAGAAAGAGTAATCAGTATATAATTACATTGTTGATAGTATCACACATAGCATACTACTTTTTAAAAAAAAATTAATGGCATTTCCATAGCATGCAGACATTGAGAGCATATAAAATACAGAGTTCAATCCATGAATTATAGAAAATAGATATTTGTTGGTTATATTCATATCGCTGGATTACATTGCACAAAAACATACTACAACTACATAAATACCATAGATACGGTCTATGCTACTACATTTTTCATACATGTCTACATAAGCA
>VDFB02195694.1:0-49826 GCA_007258455.2 Sequoia sempervirens | reverse complement strand
TGTTCAATGTCATTAAGGTCACAACAATTAAAGGTACAGTTGGACATGTCTACCAATGATTTGAGGGAATTCCAAAACTTATTAAAGGAGAATGCCATGATGCTAATAAACTAAGATGCAATAAGTGAGGATAAATAGAGAACCTAGAAATTAAAATAGAATGCAGGAAGAGAAAAGTGTAACGCAAACAAAAAAAATGCCAAAGAGATTGTAAAAATGTTGTTTCAGAAATGCAGAGGGATTGATTCGCCTTGGGTGGCAAATGAGTTCTAGGATGCAATTCTTTTGTGTTTTCTAAAATTTTAAGGATGATTTAAATGTTCTACAAAATGCAATTACAGATGCAAAATGCAGATTTGTACTTTTTTTAGTGAAATTGAATGCAAAAATGAAAACTAAATGAATGTTTCACTAATGCAAAATGAAAGGTCCTAGAATGCAATAACAAATCAATGCCCTAATTGAACGCTAATGCAAATGAAAAATAGGATGCAAGATATGAATGCAATTAGAAGTTTAAAGTGTTCAAAATTTGGGTTCACCAAAATGTAACATAGATTTTTGGGAACCTAAATGCTTGCTCTTGCACTTCTAGGGTTTTTCACCTAAAAGGAGAGAGATTTAGGTCCAAAAATGCTTATGTAACACTCAAATTAGGATGTGTGCAATGTGATATGATGTAAAATGAACTTAACTAAATGCAATTGACTGATTAAAATGAACTAGAATGAATGCAAAAGTGCAATTTAACTATGTTTGAAAGCACATTGTGATATGCAAACAACTATGAAAATGAAGAAATTATGCAGAACAGAGAGTTCAGGGGTAAATATGAGTGCACCTGGATGAAGTGTGAGATTTTTGGAGTGTCTGGAATGCTGGTGAATTTTACTATTTTTTCACAGTGGGACTCATTTGCCCAGGGTGGCAAATCAATCCACCTACTGGTGAAAAAACTACCAGGAGCTGATTTTTGTCTATCGGATCTAAAATCGACAAAACTCAAGTTTCTAGATCCTAAGGTGGGACTCATTCGCCATAGGTGGTGAATCAGTCCTCTCTGAAATTTCTGAAAAACCAGGAGACAACTCTGCAACAACAGATCTGGAAATGTCTGCTTGTTGGGTTGCCAAAGTCAAATTTGTAGAAAAGAAACAAATAACTCTCTCCAAGCTTGAATTTGACTTATGTTGACTTTGAAGCACCTATTTGACATAAAAATCAATCTTCAACACCTTATAACCTATCAAATATGCAAACAAAAGGCTGCAAATACACAAGCAAAAGGGGAAAATGATTAGGGTTAGTGAATAGGGGTTTTCCTTGGTCTAACCCCACTTTTGGTAATTAAACCCTTGAAAAGAAAATTTAATGCAAGAGAAATATAAATTAATAGCATGCAAATGATATCAACTCACCTAACTCTTGATCTTGTAATTCTGAAGTAATGTCAATGGAAACTTCAAAGTGTTTGAAAAGTGTTTGGAAAGATGTTGTAGAATGCTTGAATGCTTAAGTGAATAGGTGGATAAGTGAAATTCATGAATGGGGGTTAAAATGAGGTGAAAATCACTTATTTATACAATTCTTGTGCCTTAGTATCTGTTCATACCTCATCATAGGCCAACATCAAGTAATTTTGAATAAAATCTCGAAAGGAAATTTAAAATATTTTGAATTTGGTGCCAAGGGGGACTCATTCGCCACCCATGGTGAATGGGTCCCACCTAGGACCTAAAAACAAGTGTCAGGAATAATGTTGTATTTAATGTTATTTGTCAGGATAACATTAAAAAATACACTTAATTAAGTCATATGAGGGCATAAAGAGACAAAATAAAGTATGAGAAAGGTGTAAATAGTGAAGATGTGCCTAGGAGAGTGTGAAAGTTTGTTACAAGACTTCACAACACTTCAATATAGGACTTGTTGATGAGTAAAAAGGTGATTTTTAGGTGAATTTTAATTAATAGGGTCTAGAAGAATGTATAAATATCTTACAACACTTCACAAAACCTTCACAAGATGTCGTTCTTTGAATTTTAGTACCTAAATAAGCATGTTAAAGCCATGCTACAACATAAAATCAAAGCAACATAGTTCCAACACCATGAAAAAATACCTAAAAGGCCAAGAAAATAATATAGGGCCATTTTTCTATAGCACAAAAGGTTATTTTGGTTTTGCGTTTGATCCTAGAGGCTTGAGTCCTTGAGTGAATCTAACAATGCAAAAACTTCCTATTGTTACATATGCAATGCTTCAAGTTGCATTAACCATTTAGGAACCAAAATACATTTAATTAAATAACTTCTAAATCTATTTGGTTAGTAATAGTCAACAAGAATCTTATAGAAGAAATTTTAATAACTATTGAACATGTATAAAAATACTCAACACATTCAACCTTAAAAGATGATATTTATACATATATATTTTTATATTAGCTTTGTATTTCTCCTTGATAATCAATTTGTAAATTCAATTACTATCCTCTAGCTGAAATAATCAATAGTTTCTATTATCTATTTTTCATTTTGATGATTATTCATGTTCTCTCCACTTTACCACATATTAAGGTCTATCATCTTCTAAACTTTTAAAAAAAAATTAATTATTATAGAGAATAAACATGAAAGAAGATCAGGGGCAGGTTGCATTGTGAAGGATTGTCATTCGATCATAGTTGGTAGACTAGAAAAACCTCTTTAGTTAGGCACAACAATGCCGCAGAGATGCAGGCTCTGATTTTGGGTTTGAGATTTTGTCAGGAGCTAGGAATAAAGAAAGTGGTGATCAAAGGAGATTCCTCTCTACTTATCAATGCCCTAAGAACCAGACATATGGCACACTGGAAATTGAATGCGGTCCTAGAACTGGCCCTTCAATTGTTGGATGGTTTTGAATTGGTGACAATCAATCACACATTGAGGGAAGGAAACGTGAAAGAAGAGGAGATTTCAAACTTGGGTACAAATGGCATGGAGCGAAGAGAGATTATCTAGGTGGTTTGTTGACTAGGAACAAAATTGTGGGTGGAAGGGTGGGTGACTTTCCACATGGGATTGTAGAAATTCCATTTTTGGGGGTAGGTCTAGGCGATTAAGGTGTGTGGACACCCCATCAGCAATCTTCACATGGCTTTGCATTTGTATCTTTGTAAGTAAAGGTAATAATTATACAATCACACCGTACTCTAATCGGATTGGAGTTTTACATCCATTGGCATCATGTTTGGGCTTCATTTCAAATCAATGTACTCATGACACCAATTGCGGAAGGTCATTGTGGTTTGGGCCGCACAGGGTGGCAAACATAACTTGTACAGCATAATAACCCTTCATGCATTTAAAGTTTTCATTCCCTCAAAGGTGGAATTTGGGCTTTGTGTTTTCTTTTCCTCTCAACTCTAGGCAAGCTCGAGATTGCTTTCAATGGAGGAAAAAATGAAGTTCACTATGCATATGGCCATCGGCTCTTTGGTTTCCTTTGAGGTTGATACCCCAATTCAACTTGGTTGCAAAGAGCGTTAAAACGCCTTCGGTGGTCTCTTTAATCAACGCCTTAAGCGCATTCTCCTGAATATTGATCCACATACGATGGTGGCCGTTAAAATGGTATTGTAGAAGGAGCATTTGGAGCTGCATGAAACTCCTTGAGTAAATTCTCAAATCATCTCAAGGTTCCTCGCGTCCCTACTGGATATTCATATGGCCAAATATGAAGCCAAGGCGTTCGTTTGTAAACTTTTTTAAAAGGGCTTGATGGAGGGGATGGATGAGATTCTTAAGGTGGCGATTCGTGGGGTTGGGGTTCTGATACCTAAGGATTTGAGCTGGTCAAGAAGCAGAGCGAGATCATCAAAATTTATCCATTCATTCTAGACTTGAAAGGCATGACACTGGTACACCATAGGATGATAGCGACAGTCGGTGAAAACTTCCTAAAAGTGATGATGCGATTGGTGGAAGTGGAGGGCTTCGAATGGGTTGCAGAATTTGATGCATTCGCAAAGGCCATCAGCTTCATGTGATGGGGTTTGGGTGTTTGGCTCTGGGTGTCTTCAGGGAACTAAGTTTTAGTTCTTTATGCGGCGGTTTATGACTAGTTCAGGGCAATTTTGGTTAAATCATGTATACGCTCGTCCTCTCTTTTCTTATATGTTTGGGTGTTTGGTGGTCGATCGGTGTGGGGGGTCTATTGGGGGGTTTTTGGTTCTTTTGCTACCCATGCACAGGAAAATCGTGTTGAATCTTGCACTTGTAGACGGTTATATTCTTTTTGGCACATATTAATATAATCCTTTATTATGGAATAAAAAAAACAGGAAAGAAGAAAATTTTAATCATTTTACCTTCAACAAAGGATTTATTGAAGGATTCTTAAGTGAGGCTCCTTTAGAACACATTACTTCTTCTCCTTAACTTATGTTTCTGCTCAATTTTTACATTTCCTCATATCCTTCTTTATCTTCTTGCGATGAATTTATTGCTAGAAGTCATCCATTAGTTTGGCTTCTTCATCATTAATAGCATTTGGAACTAGGATATCATTGGATGATAGAACTACTAATTTTTCATCTTTCTTTGGGTATAAAGATGAATATTCAATAAGTTTCACATATCTACTCATAGATCATTTCTTAGTAGTTAGATTAAATAACTTATGCTAGATTTTGATTCTAAGTTATAACCAATAAAAATATATTGAAGGCAATTCAAACCTAATTTATTTATCATCTATTGAGGAATATACAAGAAGAATTTGCATCAAACAATTATAAACTATTGAGCATATGGATTATTACTAGTACATATCTATTTGGGATTTCTACCATAAAGGGATTCTAAAATTACTCTATTTCAAATATATGCATTTTTAGCAAGAGCTTCTTCTCAAAACTATTTTGGAATCTTTCCATCTATTAACATGGTTAGAGAATTATATGCTTATGATATATTCATCCTCTTAGCAATACCATTTCATTTCAAATTGTATGAGTCTATAAGTTACCTTAAAACCTATAATATTCACCATATTTATCAAATTCATTAGATTATTATTTTCCATTATGACTTCACAAGACTTTCAACTTCATGCCTATTCACTTTTCTATATGACTTTATGATAAGTCTTGGAGGTAAAAAAAACATGACATTTGTAATTAAAATATATATATTATTATCTTTCTTGAATAACCATCCACTAAAGTGAAAGCATTGCATAGTCCTCATATTGAACTCTTTGACATGAGTCTATTGACATAAAATTCAATAAAACTCTAAAACTCCATTAGCTCTATTGTCTAAAAATATATAAATTGAGGACTTTTGCATCTTATCAAATGCTCATGCTTCACATATCTTTAGGATTATATCCTATTTATGTTTAAAATCATGGGCAACCTTGGAGTTGCTTATTTTTTATATACATTGAAATTTTAAGAGCTTAGAAATATTATGAAAAATATTAGCATCATTAAAATTTCCATTGTGATTAAGGCATGTACACCATTTGGCACATTTTCAAGTCTATAAAGCTTTCCCATCTTAACACCTTGGGCTAAAATGTGTCATTTTTTTATCATACAGATGGCATTCCTTATCATTAAATGAAACTTGTATACTTTTGCTACAAATTCTACTTAAGGATGATAATTTGTAAGCATGTTTTGGAACCTAGAGCACAATTCTTAGCTCTTTCATTGTCCCATTTAGAACTATGGTTGTCATAATTCCCATACCACTACCAACATTAATGTTTTTATTCTCAAATTTTATATGCTTGCAAGTATTGGCTATAGTTTTAAACAAAAGCCTACTTGAAATCATATGTTCATTAATTTGTGAATCTAAATCCAATCAACAAGCATAATTTTAGATTAAGATGTAGGCATTAAAAATGTTGTTTTCACACTATCACTATAATTTAGAGCACAATTTCTTTTACAATTTTTTTCTAACAATACCTTTCAAAATACCAATTCTTATCACCATAAGTGTATTCTCTCATTTTCTTGAATTGTTCACCCATATTTATAAAACAAATTGAACATACATATTTTTTTAATTTTTCAAAGCCAATTATATTATAAATCTAACTTTAGTACCTTCAATACCACTCCATAACCCTCTCTCTTTCAACAAAATTGTAACTTTACAGCTCCATAAGATGAACTCATCACCTCCAAAAACAATTATCCGGACTTGTGTAAGAGTGAGAAATCACTTCTGCCATACTATTTCCATGAAATGTGTAACTACAACGTAACACAATCTTCAATGAAGCGGACAGCTGTCCTTTAGGTTTTGTTGCCACTGTGATGGAAACAAAACAAAACCTATTTTGTTTGAATACCATTTTAAAAAAACATTCCCATTGAAATCGAAAAGGAAAAACAAAACAAGAAAATGCAAAAAATTTGAACTTTTTATTAATTCTGTCTAAAACTGCATGCATACATGCTTTCTTACAGAAGCATATACCTTTCATATAAAAGGATAAAAGTAAAACTAAGAAAAAAAGACACTGCCCTATAATCAACTTTCCATTTTTGGAAACTGATCAAATCGTTTCAAATCGAACCACCATAAAATTAAGGCATTTGGCTGCTTTTCCCTGTATTCATGAGTTTTTATCTACAGACTACATTCCTCCATTTGTTTCCTGGTGAGCCATGCATATTCCTCCTCCGCAATTACACGTATCTCGTTCCAGAAGGTTTAAATGACTATTCACTGTTTTTCTTTCACGTACCAATTCCCCATCTGCAAAAATGGAACAGCCCACAAGAGTGAAAAGGCCGTCTAGTAAAGAGCGAAATATATATTTAAACAAAGAAAACAAACGAAATTAATCAGATTTAACCAGAAGATTTCTCTCCATGCAGTCTCCGACAATGCATCCACCTCCTTGTCTTTTCTTCATCAATGTTAAATCGAAAAAGCAAAATACTTTTGCGCGCAGGCGTAACTGCGGTAGCCTTTGCCCCAACATCCTCCAGCTTTACTTGCATGTTATCCTGCATTTCTACGTGGCTACAACTCACTTTACTCAGAGATTCAGGCAACAAATGCTCAAACAACGATAGATCAATGAATAAGGCATGAGAATAGGAATATATATAGAAGGAGGTTAAAATATTATATTGGTGGTCAAGAAGTTTGGGCCAGATAAGTCCACCCTGCGTACATTTAGGCCAGAAATGTTTTCATATATAGTTATTTAATTCACAAGTTGGGCAATTCGTCTGGACATGGTGTTTCGTGTAATGAAGGCATTCACAGGATGACAAATGGTATAAGTTTTGAGGTGAAGAATGATGTTGGACCATTGTTTTATTATTGTTTGCAAGCGATAATGCGAGCTCGACTGGCCGCTCAGAGTAGAAAACAAACGGATTTAGTAAAAATATTGGGAAAGAGAATGGTAGTGGAAACTTATGATTCACGAGAGAATTTCCACAATACATTTTATGCGATGGAACATACAAAGTGGTCTAGATATGATTGCTCATACCTCCACTAACATATAACTTCTTAAAAATCAGAACTATTTATCATAAACTTCAATGAGTCAAAAGTGTTTTATAATGGTAAATTAAATTATTTTTATTAACTCATCCTTTTTATTCAAGGATAGATAATAATTAAGATGTAGAAACACATTTTGATGTTTTAAGGATAATATTTAAAAGTTTGATTAACTCAAGGCATAGTTTTTTATTATAAGAAATGTTTCATTAGACCATATTAGTAAAAATTGTAAATTTAAATATAATGTATAAATTTAGAAAGAATATAATGTTTTAAAATAAAAAGTGGTTAATAGGTATATGTGTGATAATGATATTTGTACATTTATGTTACTTTATATTTATTTTGATGGAATATTATAGTATAATTATATATTAATAAGTGACACATTTTTATGTTATGTCATGATTCGATATGTTTCTCTATCCACTTAATGTTTATTTACATCTATTGTGAAATTCAAACATTCAAATTCAAATTGTAAATTTCTTTCTTATTTTCACTAGTAACGATGAATTGAATTGGTACATACTTTCGTCAATTTTTGTTATGTCTTGGTATTTAAAGACATCCAATGTACGTTTATGATTGCCTTAATATCATGTAGATAGAATAAAATCATATGTAAGAGTTTATAATTACTCTAGGAACACTTGAATTTGGAGCTTAAAAAGAATGCATCCACATCAAGATCATATATTCCATCTACATGTCCATACATGTTGTCTACAATTAGTCACTTAGATTAATAAAGTCAATTTGATGCTATAGATCTAGCAACATCCCCTAAGATGTTTATAAACACCATCTTGACAAATTAAGACACATGAAAGGTGAAAAAAATTTAATCTATGCACATACATTCAATCAAATAATTCCCTAAGGTGTTTATAAACACCATTTTGACAAATTAAGACACGTGAAAGGTGAAGAAAAATTAATCTATACACATACATTCAATCAAATAATTCCCTAAGGTGTTTATAAACACTATCTTGACAAATTAAGACACGTGAAAGGTGAAGGAAAATTAATCTATGAACATCCATTCAATCAAATAATTCTTCCTTGAATACATTCATATCCACAAATTAGATCAAGGCCAATATACTTGGGTTGAAACCTAAAGGACTTTGATCTAAACAACTAAAAATTTGGAAACTACACAAAAAGGGAAATCTTCTAGATTGAGAGCATCAATTTATATACCTTTAGCAAATGATTCCACTTTGTCATCAACAATTTTTATTTATCATCATTCCCAAAGCTATGTTCATTTATCCTTTTTTTAAAAACAAACTTAAGGTGTGTTTATAGACCCAAATCCTAATTAAAACTAGATTAATTGTATTCTTATTATTTCTATTTTTAAGATAGGCATACTTATGCAAAATATATTTTATTCCCTTATACTTTTGACAAACTAGCTTACCTACACACCCTATGGTTCTCCTTAGGATTTATCCAACTTTAAAATTAGGGCTTTAGATCTATGTATCTAATTTATTTATCATATTGTTAGATCTCATAAGTGTTTATATTTTTCCTTTTTATTTATTAAAAATATCATAGGGAAACACGCACATGTACACACACATGCACACACACATATAAAACATTAACAAACGACATACTTATTGTTCTTTTATTCCATTATAATCAATGTTTCACGTGTTATTATATTTTTAATCCTTAAATACTAGATATATTTCTAACACTAAATCAATATAATTATTTTTCTACTTATTCTATTCTATGAACTTATATATATATATATATATATATATATATATATATATATTTGTTGACTATATCATTGGATAGCTCTTCATTGAAACTTGTACCCATGGCTATATAATTTAAGGTAGAAAATTATATCCCTCATGTACAACCTCCTTAATATGACCTAAAATAATCATAATTCTTTTTATTTTAAATATCTATATGATGATATCTAGCTTGGGATCATATAGTTTTCTAAATAGATTTGAAAATAAAAAATACATTAAATAAGAAGAATATATACCTTTCAAATTTGTGAATCTTTGTGTTTGTTAATTAATAATTAAATTAAAAAATATATTTCTAGATTAAAAACTAGGCATTCTCCTAATAATTCATATTAATTTCATAAAAATAGATGCAATATAAATTTATTAGTCAATTTTATTGATATATTCCATCATGAAATTAATTATAGGTTGAATCCTTCAACTAAAGAAAATAAAGGGAGAAACTATATTTCAAAAATATACACAAACTAGATATAAATTTTATCTAGAAACTAGATTCTTAATTATCAAAACCAAATATTACATTAGGATTGTGTCCTTAAGCCAAAAGGGATATCTAGTCCAAGTTGACTAAAAATATACACAAACTAGATATAAATTTTATCTAGAAACTAGATTCTTAATTATCAAAACCAAATATTACATTAGGATTGGGTCCTTAAGCCCAAATGATATCTAGCCCAAGTTGAATAAATAATTATTTCTATGATTTTTTTTAGTTTCTATCCTTTTCCCCTTTCTTGAACCTTTTATTTATTTCATTAGTCTCATCAATATCCATGTACCTTCTATATGTTCTTTTCATAAATATTCTCTTGATTTAGAAAAAAAATTTACAATATCATGAATGATTAAAAAAAAAACATATTAAAGTTATATGTATGAATCCCTGTAGTAATTTTATCTTATAGCACCTTCATTCATAGGCTTTTAAATAAAACTCCCAATTTTCAAATCTATAACTTGATAGTAAATTCTATTACGTAGTTGATATTGAAATACCCTTACTTACATCACATATCCTAGGTGTCTAATTTTAAGGATAACTTATATATCCCTAATTATTTACACCCTTCATATGTTCATTGAACATATAACTTTTACTTCATTCACACTCATCTTCTAATGGAATCAAAAGTCTTGGGTGAACTTAGATTAGAGATTATAAAAATAGGATACACTAGAAATATTATTTCATAGTATATAATACTTTTGAATTTATCACTAGTAAAAAAAACTTATTAATTTTTTTTTAGAGTAACAAATAAATAAAAGTATGGGATGATTCTTGACTTCCTTAAAATATTTATATTAATAAATTAAATTCATACTTATTTAATATCTTTACATTAATAAATTAATATAATTATTCATCCATCTAACATCTATCTATGAATAAGTACATGAGTTGAAATAGGGGAAAAAAAGGGTTAAACATGGCCATTTTTTGAACTAAAATTGCATTCACAATCAATTTTCATGCACAACATCTAGCATAATGTTGGTTAAGCTATTAGAAGAATCTAAAAGGAAAAGAAACATACAAGACATAGGAGATGGTAATGCAAAAACATGATTTTCGTCTTACCATATGCTTAGAATTGATCAAATTTCACCAAGAGTGTTGGTTGAAATTGCTTTTAGATATAACATGACCTATAAAGGCACATTTTATAGGGAAGAATATAGTTTCAAATTTAATCACTAGCCTTAGTTACACAAGCGGAAATTTGTTATAATTATTCCTTCAAGAATTATAAAAATTTGCTTATGAAAAAGAACTGATGTATTGAATGTTTGAATATCCAAGAAGTCGGTTTACTATTATTATAATGTAGTGTTCAACAAATTGGTTTAGAAAAGTGTATTACCATTGACATAAAGTGTTGTCTTTATTGGAGAAGGTGTCTACTGTTCATAGTTATTTATTATTTTATCTTCTAACAGGAAAGAGGGCATCCCTCTTTGACATGGCACTATTAGTCACATGTCAGATATTTTGTAAAATGGTTAAGAAGTTGTAAGAACATCTAATATCATTCAAACATATATGAGTATCTAATGACATTATTAGATGGGAATCACTTATAATAGATTTTATGATGCATAAGAACATAATTATAAATATTACATTAGTATTTTAATCAACATTATGATGGTTTACAACACATTTCATAAAGAATTTTGACTAGATAATGGATCCAAATTGTGACATCTAGGTTTCTTCATGTTTTTCCAAAAAATTGGTGGTTTCCTATTTGTGGTTCATCTACTTATTGTGTGTTTAGGTTGGACTGTATAGTGAGTTTTGCAAGCAATGTTATATTGATAGAATTATTCCAAGTTTATTTGTTGGTGATACTCCTATAAGGGTGTGTCCCTAGATATTGTATTGTCAACTTTTATTGTTGATAATGCAATTGACCTGTGCTTTGGAATGTGGAATTGTTCTCCCAAAAATTTTCTCCAAATAAATCACAATATTATGATATATTGTCTTTATATTATTTTTAGTTGTAACTATAAGATTTAATTATATTTTCACATTTCTTCTATCATAGATTAATGTAAGAAGTATATTCCACACCTCTAGTTTCCTTTATTCTTTTCTTCAAGTGATTCAAATTTTAAAAGACTTAATTATCAGTGAATTAATGTAAGATTAGTGCTAAGTGTAAATCACAAATAATGCAAAATAAGAAATCATATGATACCAAAGCAATAATTTGCAAATGTCATGTATCAGTTTTTTTTCCTGAAATAATTTGTAGAAGCCGTGATCAAATTTAATCAAACTTTCAATGTTTTTGCCAATTTTTTATTGACAAACCAGCTTTAAGAATAGAGATTATAAATTTAGTTAGTGGCGTTGACCCATAGTAATTAATTCTTAAGGAAAATATTCTAAATTTGATAGTTTCATATGATAATTTAGGTGAAGAGAATTTGAAGATAGTCAAATAGATTCTATGAGTAGAATCAAAAATTCCAAATCCAAAAAGGTTGGTTACTCTTAAAATGAAGAATGTTGTGACTCTCCATTTTAGTGTGTAGGTGTAGAGTGTCAATATGATTCAATCCCTATCAAAGAATCGTAATGGAAATTTTTAAAAGGCAGGGAATAATCTATTATATTTGAGAATTAACTTAGCATGAACTATTTCTAAGAATTTTGTCCAACTAGGCAGGATTCCAGACACACCCACTTTTGATGGTAATTTTTTCTTTCCCTGACATGTCCATACACCTTATGTAAATGAAGTGGGTTGGAAAAAAGAAAATTTGTGTAGATGTCTACTATTTGTTAAGCAAACTCTATAGCTTTGAATCTACAAATCAAAGTCAAAAATGAAAAGGAACAAAATTAATGGCATTTAATAAGAATTTAAAGAAGACCCACCATATGCTGAGTATGAGGAGAGGAAAATGATGTAAGCTCATGCACGCTTAATTGAGTACCAAAATGGAGCTGTGCTTTCTGATATCTATGCATATACAGTTTGAAAGGAGGTGTTTCTCCCTGATATATGCAAGACACCAAAATAAAATAGATTAAAAAATTAAAAATAAAAAATAAAAAAATTTGAAAGAAAATAGGGGAGCAATAGAGTACTTCACTTTGGTCATCTAATTTCCACTCAAGTAACGCATCCATGCCAATCACTTAGATCGTTAAATAGAGCCTAAAATTTTTAGTATTAATATTATAATCTTTGTCTTGCCATGTTTCTTTATTTAGATTAACATGTAAAATAGGTTGAAATGATGTATATAAGCATGATCAAAATGGCTGATATTAGTAATGCATAATATGGAGTCAAGATTTCAAAGACCAGCTGTATGTTTCCCTCATCAAATGCAACTAGTTTTAGAAGCTTATTTTCACCTGTTGTGGAATTTCATGTCTAAGATTGTATATAAAACATCCCAAGTCTCTTCCATATTTGGAATAGGAAACAAACCTCTCACTTTTCATTATTCATAAACAAGGATTACATATTTAAAAGAGAAAAATATTTAACAAGTTTTTATAATCATGGTAATTACATTGACAGCTAATTAGAGATGTTCAACAATAAACTGGAGATAACTAAATAGAACTGAAACTAATAGACAACAAACTAGACACCTCTGCAATACATGATGACACATACACAACATGATCTATTATGACTTATACAAACAACCAAAAATTATGTTGGAGTGTATATTCCAACTTTGATAAGAAATATAAGATAATATAGTTAATGAATAATCTTGTAAATGTTGGTGAAAACTTCATGAACTACATTAACATCTTTGAGAAAGAATCCTCCAATGACTTTAATTGTTGGTAGCTTAGTTTTCCTTGTCTAATTATTTGATTCAAAGAGTTCCTCCATTATTCAAAAAATATTTCCAAGGGTTTTCCAAAAGATGGCTACAAGAAAAAATCTTAGTATTGAGGAAGTGGTTGTAAATAAAAATGAGCAAATAAAGGAAATAAAAGAAAAAGTAAAATAACACTCAAAAACACAAGACACAACATGAATTACATGGTTCACCACAAATTGTTACATCCTTGGGAAAGCAGGAAAAATTGCATTAACTATTATATGATACATGGTCTATACTCATGTATTTATACAAAGCTCTTAGAATACGAAGAGATGGGAGAATACGAATGGTCATGTGATTGTTGGGATTCACATCCAAACAATCTCCCCCATGAAGTCCAATCGACACAGCCATACACTATGTCATCACCTATATTTCCATCTTGTTTTCACATCACAACCAAGCTGGAAGTTTTTAACTTTGCCAATACTATTCACGTACACTATGAATCAATCTTCTCCAAATTCTTTCAGACTCAATAAAATATAATATTCAAACACCTTCTCTTACTACTTCTCTGGGGCTTAAAATCTCGTTCCCATAAATCAACTCGATGAAATCAACACCTACAGCCTCAAAGATCTTATCCTCAACGAAATGCCTAGTTTTCTTATCCCGTAGACCAGACTTGGAGCACTCATTATTCTCTCTTCAAATTCTTCAAATTCTTCGAACTCCTCAAACATGTCTACCTCTCCATTTTCTTCAATTTCTTTGTCAAACTCAATGTCTTTGGCATCTGAAGGTGAATCAAACCTCTCACTAACCAAACGTTTACAAGATCCCATGCTTCATTCTCTTCATCCTCTTCCATCTTCAAAAGAAAAAATCAACCGATTTTGGGCCTCCTTATCTCTAGGACGAGCAACAGCTTGGGCCCTCTAACCCTCTTCTTGGTCGATATGGAGGCCTACAATCTCAGGGTGAGAAATAGTATTATAAATAGTGTTATCATAAGATCCTACCACCAAAAAACTTGACCTTTGTCTACCTTCAGGATTGGTTGCATGCAATACTTCTCCATAATGGTTACTAAAACCACCACCATTATATCCCTAATTCATTCTAGGTCTAAATGTTACACTCAATCCATAGCCAACATGTGTAAAAGTAGGATATCCACCTCTACCTCTAGAGTTAGAGCCATATCTATTGTCCATCCTAACCCAATAGCAACCTGTAGGACTTAAATTATATGCCTATCCATAACCAATACTATAATTGTTCCCTCAATTTCTAACTAAGCCAAATCCATCAATAGGAGACCGAGCAGGGCTAGGAGAAAGATCTTTTGGAACTATCATCTTAACCACAATGATTTAGGAAATAAGATCTGCAACTTGTTGACCAACACCAATCTTTTTGTCTAATATGAACCCTTTATCTAGGAATGAATCATTTAAAGAACCTCCTGTCTTTTTAATAGTTTGTATTGATTCCAAATTTGTGCTACCCTTAAGCCGCATGACTGCATCAACTGCCAACACCTGTGAAAGGATTTTATAACTCAGAATGGTCATTCTAATCTTCATCATATCTGAACGCCTATAGCAGAGCTCGTCTAAGACACCATCCATCACCGACGCTGCGAGTTTCTTTCCCTCTTCTCCTTTCTAAATTTCTCCTTAACATGTTCGTCATCCAAAGCGGTTTCATATCCCCCAGATCTGGGCGTCTAGTAACCAATGTCCCCAAATCGAGTAGGATCATTATAGCGATAACGACAACCACCTGGTGGCATCCGTAATGTCTCCTTTGTAACGGCCTCCATCATTTCATTTCCCAAATATTCAGGAATCGACATCTCCACTTTCGCCAGATCTAGCTCCATGCGGCCAAAGTCCTCTGGCGCATCGTTCTTTTCTTCCTCGTCCTTGATCCTTGAATTCCTCTTCTTCTTGGGACTCACGGCTTCCAATATGTTATCAGATGGCTGAATCATATCTATTTTACAACATTTGGCCTAGGGATTCGCCTCCCTTACTTCTCTCTCTTCCTTCTCATCTTCTCTGCCCACAAACCCATCATTCTCCAACGATTCTTGCGCCACTGATGCACCGACTTCCAGAGAATTGGGAAGATCTTTCACCGCGCGGCTTGCAACCTCACAAATTGCCTTCATCCCCTTCTTCAACCCCGTGCGAAACTCATCCAGATCACGCTAATAGGCTTCGATTACTTGCTCTGATTTTGAAGTGAGGACCTTCACCAGCCCTCCAAAGTTATCCGTCGCATCTGTGTCATTTCCTCTTACCTCCTCAGCCACATCAGGACGCTCCAGTACTGCGGCTCCACCATTCTCTGCCGCAAGGAAATTTCTTGGCTCCAGTTCTACATCCACTTTAACAGCAGGTCCTAATGTTGTCTTCACAAGATCGGCAACTGCCATGCCACCAATAAATGATGCCATTTTGGCGCGATCACCCTTCCCATCCATGGCCTCATCTTTGAATAACTTTTCATTCGCCACAGTCGGCTTGGGCTCTTCGGTTTCCACAGCAGCGCCCGGCACCTTAGGCTCTTCTCTCTCGAGTTCATCAAATCTCCCTCTGCACCAACAGACTCAATGAGCTCAAGCTTTGCGATGCTATTTCCAACTTCAGGTGTCGGATTCGCATTTGGCTTGGGCATGGGATTTTTTTGGAGCCCATGATACTTTCCCATCATATGGGGATTCATTCTCCTCCAAAACAATCTGTAGAGCACTTTTGGACATTCCCTCATCATGTTCCTCTACCCCTTCTTCATCTCTTGCTTTCTTTTTTCTTTTTGGATCGCTGCCTTATTCTACATTTATTGCTCTTCTTCAAATTGTCATACTTCTCATAATAAACAATATCAACAGTCTCTACAAACAACACTTTCTTCTTCTGTGTTGCCCAATCATCTTCTATCTGAGGCACCCTATCCTCAAACCAATACTCATCATCGGGAGCCCCATCAACTCCTCTTCTGTGATCACTACCAAATTCCAACATGCCTATGAACTCATCCATAACATATTAAGTTTCAACATCTAATTCATCTGTAAACTTCATTCGAGTAGCCCCAAAATCAAATGATGACAAATCTTTAGTAGGATGAATAGCTTCATCATAAAATTCTCTAGAGCCACAGGACCAAGACATGAGAGCTCAGGTCCAATCATCCAAAGCTGCTACATCCATTTTCAGAAATTCTTCACGATTTCCAAAACAACTTTTTCACCAAAGCTCTGATACCAATTGCAAATAAAAATGAGCAGATAAAGGAAATAAAAATAGAAGTAAAACAACACATAGAAACACAAGACACAACATGAATTATGTGGTTCACCATAAATGGCTACATCCATAGGAAAATAGGGAAAGTTGCATTAACTGTTATATGATATCCAATACATGATTTGCACACATATATTTATACATAGCTCTTTGATACGAAGAGATGGGAGAATACGAACAGTCATGTGACCATTGGGCTTCACATCCTAATAGTGGTGGTAGCCATCAAAAGTTGATTCCTTGCAATTGCAAATCTGTTATATTTTCAAGGTGTGGCCCTGGAAAAATCTTCGTATCTTGAAATCTGGATTAGCAGTTTGGTTCTGCTATTGATCTGCTTTCTTACGTTTTTTTTCTTCCCTAGATCTAAAGGAGGAAAGAAAATCATGGGAATGCAAGTTTTCCTGAAGCCCTAGTTTTCAGCGTGATACATAAGCTTAATAGGAAGGATGCTGTCAATGCTAGACAATGGTGTTTCTAATTTAGAAAGACCTATTCTCAATATACGTGTTGGTAATTAAATTTTCTGTGTGACATTCATCAATTGGTTTTGTTCTCTTAGTAAAAGTAGAAATGAACTTTCATAGGAAGGAACCTTCTAAGCCCCTCATCACTCATCCAATCCTTGCTGCCCTGTTTTTATTTTCAAACTTCAAACAAAGTTGATTTTAATCCATCCAAAAGTAGGAGGGATCCACATAATCCTATTCAGGACCTTGAAATGCTGGAATTTGTAACAGAATAGAATTTGCCAATTATCTTGGATATTAGAAGGAAAAAATATCTTGACAATTATGAGAGAGGATATAGCCAATGCTTTAAATATGAGCATAAACCACATAGATCAATTCTTTACAAGAGCTGATGGTGATAATTGAGGGTAGAGTTAGGATACTAGCATTTGCATACACTATGATGACCGCCTCCTAATTTTGTCTTCTACAGGGTTGCCAATTTTGAATCTAGTGTGAAATTGCTTATCCAAAGCTCTCAAAATATGAGTAGCAAGGGAAAAGGTAATGAAAATATGTGGATTTGTTTCATTACTTTGAAGGTAATTAAGACAAATGACCTCTTGTATGCAACTATTCCATGTAGGTATTTGTCCATGTTGAACAAGCCAAACAAAAGTGCTCAACTTTGGACCATCTTGGAAAGTTACATATCTAGTTCCAATGATCATCACAGCTTCACTTCTCTAGTTGAGAATAGCATATGCAAAGCCTACCATACAACTTCCCAATTTAGTGAGATTCCATCTGATTAGATATTTGGGCATTAGTAAACTAAAGATGGATCATACAAAAGCATCGTTTCTTTTTTGAGAACTAGGTCCATTGGCAATCTCTACCAATGTAATCAAACATGTGGGCCTTCTAGTGGTGGTTCTCCATATTTGAGTATTGCACAATAACATACAATTGGCAAGATTTCAAAGTGGTTGAAGTTCACTTCCATAGAGCTTGGCATGATCATTGCAATTGTCCTCCTAGAATCTACTTGTTTGACCATTTCCCATTTGCAAAGTCAGCCTTGGTTGCATATTAGTGAATTCTTGTTTAATTTACCTTCCCATTTGTGAAAGGTATTGCTTCTTTTTTTATGTTTAGTGGGAATAAATTTCAGAAATCCGATGTTTGTGTTTGAAAATTGAGGCCAAGAGGCATTAGGGGAAATAAAAGAATTTCAGGCAAGCTGCATTGCAAAGGCTAAGTTGAAATTCTCCACATTTTTTTAAGTTTAACTCCCCTTCTACCTTTTGTCCCTACAATAATATCCCAAGCCACAAGGGAGTGTTCAAGATTGCACCAGTGCCTCTCCATAATAAGTTCCTCTATACACCTTTAATGTTTGTGACTATGACACTAGAATAGAGAGGAGTCACACCATATATATGGGGATAGCTTGAAATATTTCTCACATTAATTGAGTTTTTATCAGCTAGGGAAAACTTTTTTTTTTTTCATCTATTCAAAGCATAGTGTTGTGACTTGATTTAGCAGGCTACATTTTGGTTGGAACATGGATTTGGTGAAAAACCTAGATAATTTATATATAAATGCATAAAAAATGTCATTAATGAATTTCTTGAAAATTTTAAGTTGATTTTCTATTTGTTTCATACACTCGATGAAGTTTAATAGTTGAGACCTATGAGCCTACTCAAAACCAAGCAATGTGTGATCCTTGTTGCTCCAATCTTGGACATGGAAGTTTCACCTAAGATTCTAGTTGCTCCTTTTGTTAGTCACTTTGAAAGGGATTTTCCCCCTTCCTATCTTAATGGTTTAAATCTGGTTATTGATTCTTCTTGGATAGTTGTGCAATCTAGGAAGAAATGTACTCCCTAGAAGGACTATTTTTCTTGACAAGCCCTTGGGGGTAAAGTTGTAGGGTTCAAGTGCTAGTGATTGAGTTGTCTCTCTCAGAGTTTTTGTTTTTGTGCTATTTTTTCCTTTGTAATAGGATTAGGGCCCTTCCCTGCTATTTTAATAAAAAAACAGAAGGCATGGAAGTCACATGACACATTAAAGAAGAGTGTTAATCTAGAGGAAAATGTTAAAGGTTGAGAAATAGTTATGAAATATATTAGAGAATTGCAAGTCATGTATTATATCATGTTTGAAACTTGAGCAATGGCTTCTAATTCCAATTCATTTGCACTTTGGTCCCTTACGTATGTAATGGCAGTGTTGTTCCTTATGTATGTAGTGGTTGCTTAGAAATTTTAGAGGCAAAATTTTTTCTTGAAAAATAGTATTATGTTTCTTTCTTCATATTTTTCATTTCACACATAAATTTTGGAGGGAAAATTTATAGATAAAATCTAGGTAGAAAAGTGGAGAAAAACATGGAAAGAATCTTACGATACATACTAAGAATATTAAGAATCTTAACAATCCATTGGATGCCCCCCAAGCCATAAATGAGAGTAGCATCACTAGCATAATTTATTTTATAATCAAGAGAGGTTCACTATGGGAAAACTCTATTCAAGATACTAAGAAAACTAGCAAACTAGATAAAAAAAAAATTCAATAAAGTATATTGCACTCCACATCAATGTCCTTTCTCAACAAAAGATAATAATTAATTTTGTTATATATGCAAATATTAATATGTTATTGTAAATTTTAGTTCAAAATTTTTCTAGTGGTAATTAAAAACAATGAATAAAAATTGCTAAAAAATATTTGTACAATATAATATTGGAGTTAACAATCTAATTCCATGAAATTTTTGAAATTTTTTTTTTCTAATAAAATTTTTGTGTTATTGTAAAATGTTACTCAATATCAAATAATAGAAAAGTGATATTTTTTATCAAAAAATAGCAAAAAATGAGAAAATAGTTTCTATTTTATAATTATTATAGACTAAATCTATATAAACAGTGATAGAATGTATTGAGCTTTTAAAATTGATATTTTTTTGGTCCAATAAGACTAAAAAGTGGGAAACATTATTATACTTTCACCCCATGGCATCTATGAGTCTAGACCTCATATCATATTTATCAAGCTAGGTTAAAAATGTATCAAATACTAGAGGTGAGTCCTACATAAGCCCATATCCTTTACTGGTACAAAATAATTTCAATATGTAATTTCTTAGAATAGAATATTCTTCCTATTAATGATCCAAACTAAGGAGGTAAGATCAATTGCAGCAACCACTCATGCCAAAACAACCACTATGACTACTAAACAAAAGTAGATGACTCATATAAAGTTAGGGGATCAATATGTATTCACTTTTCCAATAGGAGTAAACCTAAACTATCAAATAAAGAAACAATTAACCTAATTTCAAGGACACCATTACAAAACAAGGGTGACTAGATAAGATATATCCTTGAAGAAGGATGAAATCAAGAAATAAATTCAATGATTGATTTACTCACCCTATAGAAGCTCAATTATTCTCATTAAAAGAAAACTTATTCCATTGTGACATCTTTGCATTAACTATCAAGCTTTGATCAAGATCATTGCAAAAGGCATTTATACAATTCCCTTGATTGAAGACCTCTAAATGGATAAGCCTAGAGGAAAAACTATGCCAAATTTGTCTAGAATTCAAAGTACCACCTAGTTTCAATTAAGCCATTAGATTAGATCTATGGAATACTACTTTCAAATCCAAAGAGTACATGTTTGAGTGGTTATTCATTTCCTTTGGCTTGACCAATGCACTTGCTACCTTCATGTGAATGATAGATCATATATTCAAGCCTATCACTAATTTCTTCATCATTATCTATTTAGATGACATACTCATACTTGACAAACATAATTTCATGTTATAGAATATTTGGGAAAATTTCCCTAGAGACAAACATTGTTACTCCTCTCAAGACAAATCTTCCACACTATAAGACTCAAAATTAGTTATGAACTTTCATTAACATTAAAAATAATTTTCTTAAACTATATTTATATTAAAAAATTAAAATAAAATTATATCATTTTTAAATATAATTTTATTCTATAATACAAAATATTTTATTAAATCATCTATCAATTCAATATGTGACAATGCATACTACTTCAATACACCTTGGATTTAAATTTGATGGAGAATCTTACATATCAAATAATTGTTTTGTCTCTTAAAACTTGATTTTATTCCGTAACAAAAATAACTAGACATAATCATAAACTATCAAATGAAAGATACAATCCCATCTACATTAAATTTTCTATTACAAAATAAATTTTATTATTACAAAATCTCAAAACAAATAATATCCACTAATTGAATCTAATATATAACAATTCCATTTCATTAAAATATATATGAGACTATTATAAACTATTATTAAAAATATTGTGACCAATATGAATTTGAAGAAGCAAGCGAGAAAATAGAAAAATAAATGCTGAAAATAAAAAAATATGTTTTCATTTATTTTAAATTTCATGAAGAGGAATAAATGCATAAATATGATGACCTGCCGGGAAAACAGAAAAGAATCTGTAGACAATTGAACGTAAAATGCAAAAGAATGAAGGATTGGAAGAAAGAGGTGGCCGGGATTAAGCTTTGAGCGCAGCCTTGAGCATCTCAATAGTTTTGGCGTCTGTCTTGAATGACTTGGCGAGAACATTGTCAGACATACCGCTTGCAAAGAGAGCAGAGGGCAGTGAAACAGTGCCTGCGTTTGCGCTTCCAAACCCAGAAACAGCAAATGCCGGGTTCTTATAGTCGTTGTTCAATTGGAAATGGAGGAGTCCTTTGGGAAACATGAACAAATCCCCTGAATAGAGGGTCTGCGTGAAGAGCTTCCCAGTGGTGTCAACGACTCCAACGAGGAGAGATCCGCTCAAAAGATAGAGAAGTTCACACTACTACATCAAGGGGGTATTTAAGACAGTTTTTAAGACAATATTTGAGTATATTGTCTTAAATTGAGACAGAAAAAAAGTTGTTTATTGTCTCAAGTATTGTCTTTAAGGGGGTGTCTCTATAAAGACAATATAAAATTGTCTCTATAAAGACAATATGACATAGAAGTATTTTTGTCTCTTTAAAGACAATATGAAATTGTCTCTATAAAGACAATATGACATAGAAGTATTTTTGTCTCTTTAGAGACAATTTCACGTTTGTCTCTTTAGAGACAATTTCACTTTTGTCTCTTTAAAGACAATAGTTGGGATTAAAGACATTGTCTCTACAGAGACAATATGTAAAAATTGTTTCTTTAGAGACAATATGTAAAAATGTATTAAAAAAATAAACAATTCAATGTTTTCAAATTCTCGTCGTCCTCCTATTTGTTGGAGTTTTTATTTTTTATTTTTCAAATGCGATGGAAAATTATAATAGAAATTATCAATGATTTTGAAGTTGGAACAATGAACAGTTGTCGAATACACAAAGCATAATGTTCATAAAAAACAAAGAAAATAATGCATCCTAATCCAAATTCATAAAGTAAATGCCAATAAGTATTTTTTTATTTATAGTTTATAAACTTGTTCATACAATCATGAGCAACACGTATGTCATAACATGACATACACAAACGATTCATTTCTAGGAAAGACAAAATGTTAATATTTTCCTAAAAGCCATTGGAATATACCCAACTACCAGCATAACTCTTTCGAGCATGGCAAGGTAGCTTGACAAAGAGTTGACTCAATTGTCTGGACTGGACAATTTTGCTTCAGAACGGGAACTTTCTTCTTGCATGCTTATGTATGGTCCTCTCAAAGGCTGATAACTTTTCATTGTAACAATCCACTAAATCATGTACTTTGTTATTGATGAATGACAAGATTTCCAAATTGTCTTTGAGCATAACACAACCTTTCAAGATTTTGATATGATTTTGGAGAGAGTTGAATTCTTCCTTTAAGATAATCAATACGGTGAAAGAAAAATTTTCCTGCAAGCAAACAATATTAGATTTAACAAGTAAATCCATTTGTGTTATTCATTTAAAGAACCACAAATCCACAAGTCTCTACACATTAACTGAAAATAATAAATCTGCAAATCAAACCCCAAAAAAATATCCAATTATAAGCAACCACTACACTAGTCATTTGATAGCCCAAAAGTGAAAATATGTGATCCCAAAAAACTTTCACAAATATTTTCTTTCATATAACTTACTGCTCAAGCTGGGCTGCAAACTGTGCAATTTTAAGTTGGCACTGGTTAGCCGTACTAGTAACTTCTTCACCTTGATAGAGCCCTGCAACTCGCTCAAACTATTCCAAAGCCAGTTCCAAAGTTTCTTCAGCTTCATATATTTCACCGAATTCCTGTAGAAAACAATATTTTGAAGTACATTGGAAATCTAAATTATGGAAATTGACTTCTAAATTTCCAAATCAAAATCTGGTTGATGACCTCCAATATCCCAATTGAAGTATAAAACTCTAGAAACCAATAGATCTGATAGATACATGAAATTCTAACTTTATAAATTATAAACAATAAAATTCTGCTTAGACACAACCAACACACAGAACAACCAAAACTCTCAGGTAAGCCAATTTCAATTATGATGCTAAGGTAAATCAATCACAGAAAAAAAACTAAACGGACAAGGAAAATCTCTATGAAATTTAGTGTAATGAAGAACAGTTTAGAAGCTGTGATAGTTTTAGCATAACAAGGAGTACAATACAAGAAACAGCTGTGAGAAGAAGTACCAAGAACTGGAAGTTACAGCCATCTCCCACTTTAAGAAAAAGACACAAAATAATGGACTGGAAAGAGAGGACAACCATAGTAGTGCCAAAACTAGTGTTGACCTTAGAAACTACTATCTTTGGGTCACCATTCAAATTCAAGGAGGACTGTTTGGTCTTTGCTCTATCTATGACCCCAATCACCTCTTAATATGACCTAAGTTTGGAAATGGATGAGGTATAACTCACCATTATAGATTGGGTTCTCAAGGGAAACTTTAACATGGTTGAATACTCTTTTGACATACGTTGGAGTAACAACTCACACTTGTCTTGAGTTAAATTTGATGCTTCTAGATCTTAGCCCATAATTCTTTGGGTGTTTTGACTCATTCACTAGATTTGTATAAATAGTTAAAATCACCATTGGTCCACTTGGAGTAATCGTAAAGATAGATTCTTCAGAAAATGAGTAGATTAGACTACATTAATCTCTAATGGTTCAAACAAGTTCAAACTTAAGCACCCTTACCTAGATTAGAGTTCAAATGCTGGAATTGATTCCAGATAAAATTTGCATGCTAATAACACATTCTTCTTGCTCTTCAACTTGAAAGCAAATGTAAGACAACCTTTAGATAATTTATACTATAATTATTAACAATCAACAGATTAACATTCTAACATTAAAAAATGCCAGCATATTGTACTACCTCAGGATGCACAATTCCAAATGCCCCAATGCTCTTCCCTTTAAACATAATATTTGCTTGTCTACTAAGGAAAAACTCTGGCTCCTGCAATCAGAAAACATCAGAGCAATGTTATTTATAAATTTCAGTAAAGTGTTTATGCTAGATATGACTACTAGAATATTCAAAGAAAGTTCATTATCCTTTTTCCCCTATACTAATTAAACAAAACCATTTGAATCTTACATGAGATGGCCTTATATAATAGCCTGAGTTATCTCCAACTGAAACAAATGGTACACCGACAACTTCCATAATTCTGTCCACCAGACCATGAATTACCTACAGGAATCAACAAGTAAAACATGCAATGAGAAAATGCAGGGTATCTCAAACTTAATACTAAGAACTCCTTTTGTCCCCAATGCCTGAAAGCATAAAGGCCTTTCTATAGGATGAAATGATCAAATTTCAATTTTATAGTGTAACAAATTTATTTCCAGTCAAGAGGAGTTCCATTCATTCAATTGTTTAAAACAATGAAACAGAAAAGTATCTGTCATATTAGACATAAAAATATATTTAATGCTCTTCAAGGAAACAAATCCTATGACAGATATATATAGATAGCAGAAATAAATGACTGAAAAGACAAAATAGGAAAGCGGGAAAACAATTCAATATTTGAAGTATTTCAACATGAATTATAAGAAACACCCCTTAATTGATAAACTTACATATGAGACCTCTCGTTGGTAGTCAAAGTCAGACCTCAAACCTCACCATAGGTCATTCACCCCCAGAGCATGAACTTGAGATGAGGGGGGCCAGCCAGTGACATCATCCTCGCTCTTGCCTTGGGTCTTCACAAGCCCATGTCCAAGAGTTGAGGTGCAAATTTGGAAGCACGCGTTTGTTCTATATGTTTAACTGAATCATTTAAACTAATTTTTAAGAAATAGAGGCTGAAATGCATAGCTAAAACAAGCCATATTGTGTGAGTCCTTTGAGGAACCACCACCTTCATAATTTGTGCTTGTCAAAAGAATGACAATCAGAAAGGATGGCAACAGTTCTTAGGATTGTCTTCACTGTGATATGCTGGAAAGACAGGCTAGATTCAAGCACATTTGATGAGAATTATTGCAAACCATTGCCAGTCATTAATATCTCCTTAAAAATTACATTAATAATCAATGAATCATCAAAGATGATCTCAATCTTTAGCCACCCTTTTTCAGTTGCCAACTTCAGGTCTCTCCCATCAGCCCTGCCTTAGGAAAAATTATTAGTTTCCAGCCTAAGAGCTTCATGAAAAGCAAGGAAAGATTTTTCATTAATGTCTATGAAAACATGCTAGGTCCAGCGAAACCAGGATACCTCTCAATGCAGCCATAAACTACTCCCACCCAATTTTTTACTTCTCCCATCTCCTTTATCAAGTACTTCTATTTTATATTAATTAATAAGGACAATAGTTAACTAATTATGAAGAAAATTACAAATCACGATCTATCAAAATATATTATGCATGTAAGCAACCACTTTTGACTGATTTAGTGACTAAGTTAAGGTTTTAACACATGTTGCTCCAACAAAGGGTCTATGATAGAGGCATTGGTTGAGGTTCTCAGATTTTACACATGCTCATAAATTTTATAATATGATTTAAATGTCACCGTCTTCAGTCCTAGTTTTATTTATTAAGAAAAGATTTGCATACCATATAAACTACTTTAGATCAATATTAAATATAAATACTACCTTCCAAAGGAATCAACACAAGCAAACAAGAAAATATTGAAGCAAACGAGCAAACAATTGTAGAACCCACATTATGAACTAAACTAGGTTTAAGATTGATTGATGGGCCAGTAATACTAGTAACAAAACTAGCAAACTTCAAACTAAACTTGCTATCAACACACCATATATATAATTTTAAATTATTTAGTGCACAAAAAAACCCCTTGTTCAATATGCTCATGACACATAAGGGAAAAAACCAAGCTAGTTATAGTCAATAGAATACAAAACCATTATATCCAGACTTATGTCCTCCAAGTTTATCAATAATTGTATCCTTACTACTATAAAGTAATTTGTGAAACACACTATGGCTCATTTTCTAGCCAAGACAAATCCTATCAGTCAACTTAACATTTGCATACCTCCGTGGCAGCAGAGTACTCCTGAGAAGAGCTTAAAAAGTCTTTACTAAACACACCTGGTGCTATCTTACTGAGTTCCTCTTTCGTGTATATTAAAATCTTGTGTACAATGCTACAAAACTCCCTGCACATTATGAAGCAGGTAAAACAAGTTACAAACCCAATAAAATTAAGCAAGCAGTATAGAAATTGTGAAGATTATTAGAGAGGACAGAGAGAGCTTGAACAGAGGCCTTCAAAAGGCAGTGATGAACTTAAAACCCTATCAAGGCATTGATATTACTAAACAATAAAAAGATCTAACTTGGTATTACTCATATTTGGATACATAATAAAAAGACTAGAATCTGTTTGTTACTCATTTATTCTTTGCAATGATTTAATGTAAGAAATGTCGTAAACTTTAATCAGATTACATCAATCTTTTTTATTATCATGCTATCATTTAAGCAAGCCAAAAAGATCTTTAAGAATTCTAAAGTGAAAAGAATTTAATGTAGAAATGGAATCTAAATAAGTAAAAATATCATATATGTATGTAAAATATTTACTTTATCTCACGCAATGATTTAATGTAACAAGTCTCTTACACTTTAATCAGAATACATTAATCTTCCTTAATAGCATACTAGCATTTAAACCAGCCAAGAACATTTTGCATAAATCTGATGCAGAATAGACCATAGTTGCATGGAAATGGACACAGATTTAGGATCAAATACAGCTATACATATATGGGAAATTTTCAAGGCACCTCATACAGATATTACAATAATGAAAATATAAATATATTTGATTCTTTAAACATATAAGGGTATATGCATCTTCCCCTGAAGCTCTAATAAAACAAACGATGAGACAAAAGTGTACGTAGAGAAAACAAACCATTCCAAGTAACTGCCCCACTAAAATAGATCCAACTGGATCATAAATTGGATTTCCAGTTACATTAACTGCAACCAAGGATAAAGCAACAATAATTAAGCCAGTAATTGCAACACCATCCTGAGAACACAATATGCAAATTCAAATGTTAACTCCTCATATCTTATTGTCACAAAATCTCAGACTATGATCATATTGATTGACTGATTTGTCAAAAAAACTATTAATCAGATACATTTAGTACAAAGCAAGGAACTGTCAGTTTTTTTTCTAATTAGATATTTGCATAAAAAAATCAGTCTCATCATGCAGCCAAAACCAAAACCATATGTTGTTTGTGCCATGATGTGGCCATCAGATTGTGTATGAGACAAGATGTCAACAGCCATTTTGATTACTGCAAGCATGTGACATATAAATAATTGTAAACCTGAAGGCTAATAAATTTTTTTTGTGAATAAATCTTTTGTAGTATTAAGGGAATTTTTTAAAGAGTTGAGAAACCTTTGCAAATATTTAATATGCTAAAATGTTCAATTATAAATATTATTCAAAACCTTCTATTTTTCTAATGTTTTAAAAAAAATAGTTCACATTTTCTGAAGCAAATTGAATTTCCTAACAAAATAACAATAACAAAATGCTATATATAAATATGCATTTTTATTTAAAAAAAACAATCAAATTCAAAACACAAAACAAAATGTTTTAGGAAATGTGAACATTGGTCAAAAATAAAAATAGTGAAAATACAAAAAAGAAGCAGCAAGGAAGTGAGCTGAGATATAAGATAGCTTTGATACCTCTTGAGCTTTCGAGGAACTCTATATTCTAGGTAGTCGTGTTTGTGGGATACTTTTGAATTATCATAACCTTACTTGAGACATTGAAGATAAGAGAGTTTATTCTTTAAGCTATAAAATGATAATCTCATGTATTGAAAAAAGAGAATAAGTTATAACATATTAAGCTGAAAATGTTTGATATGAAAACATTGCCTGTGAACAAAATATGACATTAAGAACACAATTAAAGCATGGGATTGTTATCCATGCAGACAAAAATAAAGGATATTAGTGATAATATTTACACAATTGCCACTAGGTGCAATTGGTTTGCACGATAAGGAGATAGCATTTGTTTTAATTAAGTTGGTTGCATTTCATGTATATTTATGCTCTTATCTGATTTAAGTTAAGAAATCAAGTTCAGTTTATGTGAAAGCAATTTTAAAACTGGAATTAGGCAAGTATATAAAATAAAGCCATGCAAAGGCTAAAGAGTAAAGACAACTTAGATTAAAGTGATATTTGGAATAGCTCTATCGTTAGCACTATCTTAAGGGTAGGAGACGACTTCCTTCTCATTGAAGTATGAGAAGACATTGTGAAAGAATGTGATTGTTGTCCATAAATTTTGGTGCAAAATTAAAACTTTGAAGATTTGTTAAATTCACAAATTGAAAGTGGTCCACCTTCAATCTTTGATTGCTTTGTATATTGGCAGTAGTAGAATAGAGTTGGGTTAGTCTTGTTTTTAATGGGATTTCAGTGCATCAAACATCAAAGTACTACCAATTTGAGATTTCACACAGTTAAAGTGAAATCTTAGAAGTCAAACAAGATTAAGCCAATTTTGTCTTCTATTGGCAATATCTAGAGAACAACCAAAGCCCATAGGTGAGTCACTCTTAATATGTAATGATTACACATCTTCAAGGTTTTTCATCCACACCAATTTTTATAAACAATCAATGTTGTCCTTTTACAATGTCTTCATATATAGGGAAGAAAGTCATCTCCATGCTTAGACATGCCCCTTAAGATAGAGTTCTTTCAAATAAAACTATATCTTAGGTTGTCTTTAGCCTTTGCATGGTTTCTTTTGCTTAATTATTTCCACATTAGTTCTTAAATTGTTTCCACATAAACTAAACCCTCTCTCAATAGGAAAATAGCATGCAATTTTGCATGAAATGCAACTAATTCAAACAACTCCCAGCTTTGTTTTATGCAAATTAGATGCACATTGGTGTGCGCTTAGATACCAGCATTAATACCATTCATATATATTTTCATGTTAAACATGTTGGGCGGGTTGCAAGTTTGCATTTGTTATTACCTGAATTGGTTGGTCCCCAATCAATGTAAACAGAGAAGTGTGCAGGTCTCGTCTAGAAGATTTTCTCATTGCAGTATATATATTGTTATTTTCTTCCGTAAATGTTTTGAATGCATAAATAGATATCCATATTAATAGTTCCACCTCATTCTCCTCTCTATCACCTACTTTTAACTTGACCCCATGTCTGTAATGCATCCCTACCTAATATAGAATCTTGTTCATGCCATTCAAGTTAAAATTTAAGAGTTTTACAGCTCCTTGTTTTTCTCTCTTTTCCTTCTTTCGTTGTGGATTATCCAGTATGGTATAACTATATATAACCTTCATTCATTTGTTACACCTAAATCTCTTCACCAGTCAGCAATGGATTAATCACAAATGCATGCCTTTGCTAGTTGGCCGTGTTATTGATTCAAATGCCCATAGTTTACTTCTTATTTCAATGTTTAGTTCTAATTTTCCTTTTAAAAACAAAAAAAACTTAAGTTAGGGTTTGATTTCCTTAATTCAAGGTTTTTCCATTTTTTAGTTCAATGAAGGATGGGTGGCATAAAGCATTTGAGTGGCCGGTAAGGATATATTTGAGTCCTTTCTTAGGCTATGAATCTTTTGAGTGTTTAAACAAATCCACGCTATTGTGCCTGTTCTCATTTTCTTAAAGCGCCTGTTGCTTTAAACCTGCCAACTTCAATAGTAGCTTAAATGCTCATAACGCCATCTCAATAGAACCATTTTGCACATATTATGCAACGATGGCATAACATCTGGTGGAGGAATTTCTTTCAAAATCCAATAAATCTGTCAGGAAATTTCCATTTATCCTACAACCACATCCAATTCAGCACTTAAAAGTCAGCCATTCCCCTGTTTATGTCCACTAATTTATGTTCAATTAGAATGGCCTAGTATTAGTTGACATGAAGTTTTCCCAAAAGTAGCATGAGCCTGAACTCTAACATCCAAGTCATTGTGTGAAGGAAAATGCATGCACAAACAAAGTAGCAAGCACAATAATGGAAAGTGGAAGCATCACACTAAAATCATAAACTCTGGAATTTTGATGGTAAAAAATAGATTGATATTGCAATGAACTGTAATTCATCATAGACTCTTTATATAATAAATACTAAATAGATTTGCGTGTGCGTCTAGAATAAACAGTAACTATGAAAGCACATAAGCAAATTATCAAGTAGTGCACAAGCAAACAATCAACTAGTCACTCTGCAGAGAAGCAAGCAATTCAACTCTATACTAAAAAGAGCGTAAGCCTATATTTTACAGTTATTACTTATTTACAGAAATTCACATCCCTGTTAATAGAGCCTAAAGGCTAAAAGTAAAAATGCATGATACTAAATAGGTGATTGTATAGGTTATGAATACAATCATTGGAGGTATGAACTTAAATTTCCATTTTGTCTTGCGTGATAACAAACTACATGAATTACTAGTGCATGCTCACAGTGGGAATTTTATATGATGACTTCATAAAATTATTCACTTATTACTAGGAATATACAACAATGTGCATTTGATACTCTAACTTGTGGTTTCCCAAAACTAATCCCCAAATATTTCAATTTCCTATTGCTCGTTACTTATCAAAAATACATAAATAATCCTGCATCTGGACTAGAAATGACCACTAAATGTGAGATAGAGTTATTGTATTGGAGAGGCAACATAATGATATTTGTTAATTGTCTCAGTACATATATTCACAGGAAAACTACAGTCCACTTTGAAAGAATTATTATTGGTCTACTAACTTAGGATCAATGCAGATTGCCAGATCGGTTTTAATGCAGCAGAATTACCGACTATTCTCCTTTTCAATTTTTTTTTCAATTTTTGAGCTTTTTTCTTGTTGAGCCATAAGGGACTATCCCCTGCCAATTTTTGCACATTTCTAGGATGTCCCCTATTTTTTCTGATAGGGGACAACCCTGTGGATGTTTCTTGGCCGTCCCCGTGACCCCTGAAACATCCCAGGGACAGAAGTGGATGGAAAAGACTAGGGGACCTGTCGCTGTGTAATATAGTTAGAAACTTGTTTCTGGTCAGAAATATAGAACATTCAAAGGGATCAGAAAAATAATCTATTAATAATTCTTTTCTTCATACTGAAGATTTAAATTCTAAAGTGCTTTAGGCAAAATACTTTTGAACATTCTGTAACTGAAAAAATTGAAGTAATCCATTCCTTAACGTCTCCAATAGTAATGTGTCTGATATAATGTGTTGAATCCATTCTTATTGATGAGTGTGACGTGAAATCAACAGGATTGAGTGTTGCAGCGACAACTCCTCTATAATATTGAAAAACTTTGAAAATTTACAGAGATGCTATGAACAATCTAGAATATCAAACAGGGCTTTGAACCTGCACAGATAACTATGGTATGGAAAGGATGATGTTTGATTGTTTAAACTTTGAATGAATGATTGCAATACAGTAACAAAAAAGGAAAACCCTTCATTCTCCCATTATCACAAGCAAAAAACCCACAAAATGCCAAAATCTATGCATGCAACACAAGAGAACACACAACAAACCCACAAATCCTCCATTCATTTGCCATGGCCATGGATCTGTTGTGTTAGGACCTAGTCAAGCCAAAAAATCCACTAAAAAAGTGTTGATAGAGCATGTTGTGTTAAAACGGGTCAAGAAAACTTGAACCATCACATAAAATGCAATACGGGTCATCCTTGCAAGAAAAACTTCTCAAATCAGTGCCTTGGTGATTAAACGATGAATTCTGGGCACCACTCAATCAAATCCAACAATCACAAAGTCCATATGAGAAACGAGGGCATACATTTGTATGAAACAGAACAAAAAAGAAAAAAACGTGGGGCACACCTGGTCTGTTGCTGAAAGGCCCTTCGTAAAAGGACTCGTGACTTGCTCTGAACTTCACGCCTTTTCGATTTTCTGAAAAGCCCCCTCTCATTATTGGAAAACCCTCGTTCTGTTCTTTGTGCCCGTCGTGCCTCTGTTCCTGGTACCTCTTTCTTCTATTCATGTCTTTGATTCTTCTTGTGTTCTTTTTTTCTATGCAAGTTATTCGAAGGAAGAAGCTTCACAAAAGGAAAATGCATGCTGAGGGAGGGAAAATGAAAAAGAAGAGGGAAATAAAAAATTTATTGTAGAAAAAGTAATTTTTTTATTGTCTTAATTTCAGCAAGCCACTACTACTGTCACTCATTTTGTTAAGTTCTTCTTTTCTTCCAATAAGTCCTAAGAGCTAAAAAAAGCATTCTAATCTATATATTCTATTGTTTTCTTATCCACGATCAATCCCACATGATTAGACAACAATAGACTCAAACATAAGAAGCAAACATGTCTTTTGTTAATTTGTTTCTATCCATCCTCTTCCTTTATGTCCTCTTTCTACGAGGAACTATACTAATACGAGGCACTATTCTAATTGTGGGTGTCAATTGTTCATCACATTGGACACCCTCCTCATTATTCTCTTCTCCCACTTGCTCCTCATGTTCCTCTAGCTCCTCTTCATGCTCACTACCTGATGAGTTGGATTGTTGGGCTTCCTATACACAACAAAATTTAACTCATTAAAATAACATATCAAATCACAGTTTTAGCTTTGCTTGTTTCATTTCTCTATGCAAAAAAGAAACTATTATAATTCTAGGTGTATCTATCTATTTCAATATCTATATCATTTGTTTTGCAATGGAAATGAAAGCAAAATATGAAATTTTATTATATCCCATCATGCAAAGAACTTACCTCAGATTCATGACTAGTGACTAATTTCTCCCCTTGATCTAGCATATGTTGTCGAAGGCCTTTGGAACCATGTAGTAAAGCATATTTTAGGAGGTCCTCTGAAGCTTCCTTTTGAAATTGGTGAACCTACATAAACAATTATAACCAAATTTATAAGGTATAATGACTCATAAGATACAATTAACTCACAAGTTAATCATGACTTTTTTATGAAATAAAGAATACAATAGATGAAAATATTGACTTACCAAGCCACCACAAATGCTATTGTACCCACCAGATCCTAATTTATGAGATCCAATACTTGACACCCTAGCTTGGGTTGCTTTTGTTGTATCTCGAAGGCGTCTTTTAGATCCTGGCCGTGCAGATGGCCTATAGTTTGGATTATTGTGGGCCTTCCTCTTAAATTTGGCATCTTTCATAAGCTCATCCCATGTCACTTGGTCTGTGATCCAAGCTGGACGTGGATATCTTAAGTCTTTTGTTAGCTTTGACCTTAGATTGTCTCGTTTAGAGTGAATGTATTTCCGAGCAATATCTAAAATAAATTCCTTATTAAAACCAGGATTTCCAAATGCTACTATGACATCCTTAAATAGTTCATCTTTCTTAGCATTGGCTTGCTTCCTCCAATCCATTTGAATGGTATTGCCAAATAATTGTTCTGCACGACGAAAAATGAAGTGAAAGAATTTCAACCCCATTTCATCCTTCAAGACATTTCCTTCTGAGGTGAGCAAGATTGTAACTTCTTGCGTTCCTTTTGTGGTCACCGAGGATATTGTTGTAGTTATAGGGGTTGAGGTAGATGCCCCTATAGGTACATCAGTCACATTGTCATTTATTTCCTGTATTTACAATGAGATCATCAAACAACCATTTAATCACAAATTAGAATCACAAAGCAACCATGTAATCATCAATACTGCTTTTACTAGTCAACATGTTATGACATTGATAAAAGTAAAATATGAACTAGAAAAGAATAATAAGATAATATTTCCATATAATTATACCTGTTCATCTGAAGTAAGCCCTGCACTCCCCAACAATGTCCTCTCCCATAACTCAATTTGCTTAGATATTTCTCTCCTAATTTCAACATTTTCAGGAGTATCTGGTAGGATCCTTAGTATTCTTGATTGTGACTCTATAAGACTCCTCAAGGAAACTTGTTCAGGTGTTGGTGGAAGAACTCTAACTGAACCTAGACTTGATGTAGAGGGCATGCTATGAGGTATTGTGCTTGATGCCACACTTGTGATAGGTGTTTCCGGTCTAGATGTAGAGGGCATGACACATCTTTTTGAAACATCCTGCAAGGCACAAATATAAATATTAAAGTGGTATTATGGCAGAAATAACATAATCAAACCCACACAAACATATGATTGAATCTTACTTTTTGCACAACATTGGGTGTATCGGATGGCATAATTGGATCTTGCATGCCAACAAGATGCATTCTTGGGGGAATTACTCTAGAAATGTCCTATAGCAAAAACACAAATATTAAAAAAATATAAAAGGTGAAATAAGTTAATTAAATGCACAAGAATCTAGATCAAATCTTACCCCTGGCATAATACTAGATGTATTAAAGGGCGTGATAGGTGTCGACACGACTTTAGAGATGGCCTGCATTCCACAAACATAAATTAACATAATATAATACGAAACATAAGATAATTGAACCTATAAAAGATAATTTTCAAACTTACCTCATTCACCATCATAGCAATGTTTTGCCCTTGCCCGTTCCTTAGCATTTCAATTAGCCCATTTAAGATCAATGGATCCCCCATAGTAGAATCGGGAGTACCCATTGGCACATTCTTAAAGAAACACATAATGACATAAAATGACAAAATATTAATTAAAGAACATATGCAATTGATATTAGTAATATAAGTCAAATTCACTAGCACATGAACAATAACATACATAATTTTCATTATGTTTCCATACATAAGAAAAACATAAACAATCCTCAACTTCCAAAGTTTTTTCAGCTTTAAGGTATTGTGTTTCTCTTGCTTAGGTGTCAATTGCATAAAGTTCATAGGTGTTGATTGCGTAAAGCTTCCAAAAACAAAAATGTCTTTCAGGTTAATTGTTAAAAGTAAAAAAATAAAATGAAACAACTTTGCCAATTGAAAAAAATTGCAAGCTATATTCATTGACGTTACAAACATCCAGTAATAGAACACTCAAAATATTCAAATTACTTAATTTCCATTACATTTTGTGTACAATTAAAAACACAGCTACTTCTGAAGTTAGTTCGCTGCCCATGGACTAAGCACCATAATCCTTTAATCCTGCAGGGGCTAGGCATGACACCTTACTCAGGGTTTCTCCATACTGATTTTGCTGACATACACATACAACCTCATCTTTTCAGACTGGGCACTTCAATCTCTGAGATCAGGGCATATACCAAACCAGGAGGCTTTTAACGGGTATCTTATTTAAATTTTTGTATGTAGTTGTGTTATAACTGCTGTAGCATTGGCTCTGAAACTGCTGCTAGTTCATGCATCAGATGTATGCAAAGGGGGTAGCAAATATGCTGTTATGAAATTCACTAATCAGGACTGAAGTGCCATTTTCTTAATTTGAGTATTTCCTTGAAAAAGAATCCACATGACAGTTTTCCAGTGGAGTCAGGAAGGTTATTTAAACCTACACACCCTTCTATGTTCAACGTTGCAGCTGTGATAGGTTGCCAATGGAATCAAGGAGGTTATTTAAACCGTTACAATATTTTATTTTCAAGTGTTGCAGCTGCACTAGATTGTCAATAGAATCAAGGAGGTTATTTAAACCTTTGAAACTTCCTATTATGTTCAAGTGCTACAGCTGTGACAGGTTGACAATGGAATCAGGGAGGTTATTTAAACCTCTACAACTTTCTATTTTCAAGTACTGCAGATGTGACAGGTTGCCAATGGAAACAGGAAGGTTTTTTGAAACCTCTACAGTCTTCTATGTTCAAGTGTTGCAACTGTGATAGGTTGCCAATAGAATCAGGGAGGTTATTTGAACTTTTACACCCTTCTATGTTCAAGTGCTGCAGCTGTGACAGGTTACCAATGGAATCAGGGACGTTATTTAAACCTACACACTCCATTATATTCAAGTGTTGTAGCTATGACAGGTTGTCAATGGAATCAATTTCAGAAGATTCATCCAAAGAGGAAATTGATTTCCCAGCTGAAGACTGATGATTTTCAATAATTTTATGGATCACAGTTGGTTACAAATTACAGGCACCCAGTCTATTTTTATCATGTTAATAGCATGTTAATTAGCATGTTAATAGCATGTTATTACCTGAAAACGAAGGCCTTGGGATTTTCTCGGAAAGGAAACATCAGATCCTAGGCTCTCTGCAGAACACCACATTGAACAAAAGTCTCTAAAGGTATTAGTGGAAAGATATTATGGAAGGAAACCTCACAGCCCTAAACTTACTTCATCTAGCAAAGCCCATTGCAACCCAGAAGACCAAAATTCAAACACTAATCCAAGAGGTACTGGTTCACATTACATATTTATTTTCAATGGTATTTAACAGGGCATATAATTTTTTATTTTTCAGGCAGGGCTTTAACATTAGGCAGGTTTGCAGTTAAAAGGTAACTATATAGAAGGTTGTTGGTAAGTACGAGTGTAGGGTTAGATGTGTAGGGTTATTGATTACAAAAATACCATCATATAAAACTGATATGCAGTTAATATAGTTTTTAACTGTAGAGACATGTGACATTTAAACTCAACATATTTTCTACGGCTGTTCATTTTTGCTAAAATGAAATCTTTATCAGGTGTGGAGGGTGACAATTATAAGAAGTCAACTATGAGCAGATGTAATGCTGAATCCATGATGCAATTCATAGAGTTTTTTTCCACACAGTCAACCATTGCAGCATCTTCCTCTTTATCAACATTACCCTGGCCTACAATCATTCCTGGTTTTGAAATTCCCAAGCCACCTGATTTAACACAGGTTAACAAAAACTCAATATACCTGATTGACCTGAGCATAAGTCTGTTACTAATAGACAAGTTAATGACTCAAAATTCCTAATCATCTACACTGTAAACTCCCAGAACTAATACTGAACCTGTAAAGAGTTAATTATATCAAGTATTGAATCCTCACAACCATCTTAAAGTGAACATGATGATCAAACAATGTCATTCTCACATGAAATATCCTCATCTGATGGTATAAATGCACCATCATTAATGGGCCCTAAATCCACAAATAAATTAATACCATAGTTTTCATGGTCTTCTTCACCTTCAACTACAGGTAAATGAAAATCAATAAATTCATCATCTTCATGGACTTGATGCTCATGTGGTTGCTCATATCCTTCAGAAACTTCAGTAAACTCATCATGATCTTCATCTTGGTCATATGCATCATTACCAATAAAGTTTTCATCATCTCCATCTTGGCCATCTGTGTCTTCAAGGGGGACTTCTGCATCTTCAAGAAAATCATGGTCCTCTACATCTTGAACAAATGTTACTCTTCGTCCTCTTGGATCATAATCAATCACGAATGACCAACCAGGTTGTTCTAAATTGGGAATGAGAAATATCTACTCACATTGATTTGGAAACACATAAGGTTCAGAAGTGGCTTCAAACCTAGATGTATTGATCATATGGAATCCATTCTTGTGCAGAAATATAGTTTTGTCTTCACCCACTTTGATAAGCTTGTACCATTGAACACAAAAAATAACTTTTTTGAAAGATATAAAATCAAGCTCTATAATATCCTCCAACACTCCATAATAGCGAAGTGTGTTTGTGATTGGTTGTCTATCATTTGCATGTGAACGACATTCCACCTCAAATGATGCTGAAATTCCACAATCATAAGTTTGTCTCTTGTCATCAACCTTTTTGATGCGAAAATGATGACCAAAATTCCACATTCCTTTGTAATATGTTACCTGTATTCATATAAATATTAACTAATTAGATTCAAGGATGAAAAAGTTAAAAGGAAAATCACTAAATACCTCAAATATGTTAGTATATATGCATCACCTCCCCATTTCTAGATCCTTTAACAAAATTTAGTTGTTGTTGTGTCACTCTATTCTTCCCCTTTGTTGCCTCATGTTCAATATTGGTCTTTAGCCAATTCCATGAGCATCTATCTGGCCATTTTCTTTTATGGGCTGCAGGAAGTCCTCGAGCAGTGTTTTGACCATGTCTATTATATACATTGGTCCATGCCTTTTCATCCTCTAAGTTCTTTTGTTCAGTGTACTTCTCCATCCATTCCAACATAAAGTCAGAATTGTATGCAACATACAAATGTAATGACTCCCACTCCTTAGCATCTACAATGAAAAATAGAATTTTTCAATAAATTAATAATGATTTAAAGCTATGTCCTATAAAATTTAAGATAAAAACAATTACTTCAAACATTTTTGTATACCTTTTATCCTCTTTGAAGTCCCTTGACCCTCTAATTTTTCTCCTTCAAATGATTGAGGTTGGTTACCATCCCATAATCGAGGAGCTTCAAGATGTAATTCAGGTAAGTACTCACTCAAATAAACCATTGTCTGGAAAACCATGTACCCCTCAACCATGGACCCTTCCGGTCGAGCCTTTTGCCTCACAAATTGTTTTAGAACCTTCATATATCTCTCCACGAGCCACATTGTCCGAATATGGATAGGACCACACTGTTCAATCTCTTCTACTAGGTGTACAAGGTAGTGCTCTTGAGAATTGAAGAAGCTCGGAGGGAAGTACATTTGAATATCACACATCAAAAGTGGAACATTCCTCTTCCAATAATTCAATTCATCCTGATGTATCTCTTTAGATGAAACCCACCTATAGATATTAATGTGTATTATAATAAAGACTTATTATTTGTTCAAAACTAAAGGAATAAACGTATATAAAGGTATTACCAATAATGCACTTCAAAGGATAAGAGTCATGGAAGAGTATGCATGATGGATTCAAAATACCTCAAATATTTGGATAATTTGTAAATAGTTAATGTGACATCACGATCAAAGGTGCTCGGTATTGCTGCGGGCAACACATACTACATGACCATTAACAAAAACAATGTTAAAATATGCATGAAATTATGTTATCACTAAGATATACAAATTTCTAATTATGTTGCCAACAAATGTGACATTCTAAAAAGTTACCTTAATCCAATTGTGCCAATCATGTGTTTTTAGCCCTGAGAACTCTGACCCATCTCTTGTGAATAAGTTTTTTAATGTCGCACCAAAACCAGAAGGAAATCTTATGCTTTTCATTGTATCAATGATGTTTTCTTTCTCCCTTGACGTAAAAATCCATGGAGCATGAAAAAATGTGTTGTTTTCATGCAACCACATGTTTGGCATGATATTGGCAACTTGGAGGTCCTTTCGTAACTTTATTTGTGCTTCAAGGTTGGTTCCATTTAGATGTTTCCACAAACACTCTGCCACATTTTTCCCGATGTGCATAGTATCAAATAGGTGGGCTATTGGCAAGTTCTCATAATATTGTAATTTGTAAAAAATAGATAGTCTTTTCATTCCCAGTGGAAAGCCTGTCCCTTCTTTTTTGTCATATAGTGCTTTCCACCTAGCAGGGTTCATCTTTCTTGGCTTCCTCATTTCCACCTCCTTTCCATTGAACTTTTTTTTGTCACGCACTCGATAGCGATGATTTTGTGATAAAAATTGTCTGTACTCATCATACACAGTTTTATTCAGATCCTTTGACTGCCTATACAATGTTTTCGGCCCACATGATGGACAACCATGTTTCCCCTTTGTTTGTAGCCCTGAAATAAGAATGGAAACGATATTTAGTAAAATGGTAAAATGAATAAAATAATTAGAAATGTAATTTATAATATATTACCACAACAAACAGAGAGTCCCGGGGCATCATGGATTGTCCAGATAAGGATCGCATGAAAGAGGAAGTTTCTATCATTGATAGGTCTTGATACATCGTACATATTTACACCATCCCATAATTCACGAAGCTCATCAATGAGGGGCTCCATGTATACATCCATATCCTTTACCTGATACTTCCCTAAATAAACAAAAAGTTTTTTATTAGGATTTAACTAAGTTGAATTTTTCTTTTATATAATTTTCAAGAAACCATTGCATTAATATGCTCTAGTACCTGGTATGATAAGAGTTAACATTGCATGCTCCTTTTTCATTGCCATCCAAGGGGGGAGATTGTTGTTAATAATGAAAACTGGCCAAACAGAATATGTTGTTCTAAGATCTCCAAAAGGATTGACACCATCCATTGCTAGAGAAATTCTTGCATTCCTTGGCTCATTTCTTAAATGTGGCCATTTTTCCTCAATCTCTTTCCATTGTTTGCTATCTGCAGCCATACGCATGACACCATCTTGGCTCCTCCCTTGTGCATGATAATGCATATATTTTGCCAACTCCTTGCATTTGAACATCCTCTCAAATCTTGGCTTTAGTGGAATGTGTCGTAGTACTTTATAAGGAACCTTCTTGGATACTTGATCTTGACGATACCTGTTTGTGTGACAAACTGGGCACTGTTGCAAATTTGCATTATTTCCATAGTATAGTATATGGTCATTTGGACATGCATCATATGTATTGTACTCCATTCCAATGTCTTTCATCAAGCTAACAAGCCATTGGATCATTGTTAAGAACAAATTAACAAGCACATCTAGGATGCCACACCATTTGATCATTGTTAAAAAACTTCAAAACAAAAAATAGAAATGAAGCTAAATTTTAGATTTGAAAGCATTCGGGTCACACATCTTGATGCCACCAAAGAGAGTTACATCAAGGTGGGAAAACAACCTAAAATTCATGGACATATAATTGTACATTCACAAAAACTTAGAACATGATTGAAAACATATTTAGATTTGGAGCAGTAGTTCACTGGGAGATCGAGAATAGAAAATTCTACCAGAACTATGGCTTTTGAACTCCACTTTTTAATGGCTTCATGTGCTAAAACATCATCATGCTCAGCAGGTTCCAACATCCAGAGAAGCATAGCTCTCTTTCCAAATATAAAAAATTGTGAGATAGACTCTTTTCATATGCAATGGCTTTAAGTAGTATCCTTAAAAAATGGCATTAAAAGAAAAGAAAAGTAATAAGGAGACGAACAACAGAACCTCAATTTTTCTTGTAAGCTCTATTTTAGGGTCAACAAGATCCCATGAAAAATATTTTTGGAAAGATGATTATAGGAACAAGACAGTGGAAGTGAAATCTATTAAAGTGCCAAAGGCACAGGCCTTTTGTTTTCCCTGTGATAGAAGAAACGAAATTAACAGAGGATCAATTACAAAGTACATTGATAGATTATTACTTACAATACAATTTTGTCCTATCATGGAAATGGACTAGTACTAAATAAAATTTTAGGCAGGTGGTTTTTTTGTTGTAAAATTAATACTCAACTACTAAGCAATGCATCATGCATGGAAAATCTTTACTAGGCCAACTCTCTGCCAAAATGTGGGCCTTAAAAGTGTTCCATGCATCCCAAGACTAGGGCTGGTTTATATCCCCAATGTTAAGGGATTCAATGAAAAAGTCTCGTCCATCAATCAACAACAAACTGAGCTGAGGAGATTGTTGGACACTACTAAATGAAATCCAAGAATCAAACTTTTAAGCCGAGCAATCTTGATGATATGAAGATTACACATACTAGCAAAAACTCACCCTATTCCAGTCCCTGTTCTAAAGTTACCAATTTGGCACAAGCAGGGAAGTAGCTGGCAAAGGTTAACAAATTTGGCTTTACTTGTGAAAATTATATTTATGCTTATACATTTTGCATGCATGTCATGGATTTGATCCTTAATGATTTCCTGGTGCAGATCAGAGGTTCCAGTGGTGGGATGGATTGCTAAAGAGGCTCCGGAAGGGAAGCTCTTGGAAGACTGGGCTAACAAATTAAGGGCCTCAGAGTGTCAGCTCGTGGATGCCAGTACTGGATTTTCTGAGATCTTTGCTGTTAAAGATGAGCCAGAACTCACCAACATTAAAAAGGCTGCCTTTTTGAGTGCATCTGTTCTGAAAAATGTTGTCTTGCCAAGACTGGAGGTTGTTATAGATGAGGAGAAGAAGGTTACCCATTCTGATCTGATGGATGATACGGAGAAGGCCATTCTTGATCCACAGAAAGCCAAAGTAAAGTTGAAGGCTGATAATGTTGATATTTGCTACTCCCCTATTTTTCAGAGTGGGGGAGAGTTTGATTTAAGGCCTGGTGCTGTTAGCAATGATGATTATCTTTACTATGATGCCACTGGTGTTATCATTTGTGCAATTGGATCCAGATATAACAGTTATTGCTCAAATGTGGCAAGGACTTATTTGATAGATGCCAAAGATGTTCAGGGTAAGGCCTACAAGGTTTTGTTGAAGGCACAGGAAGCAGCAATAAGTGCACTCAAGCCGGGAAACCCTCTTAGTGCTGCCTATAAGGCAGCAGTAGATGTTGTTCAAAGAGATGGCCCTGAACTTTTGCCTCACCTCACGAAATCTGCAGGAACAGGAATAGGGATTGAATTTCGGGAGTCTGGATTGAGTTTAAATGCAAGAAATGATAAATGTCTGAAAGCAGGGATGGCTTTTAATGTATCACTTGGTCCAATAGAAGAAAAAGGAGAAAGTATTGTGGAAAGAATTGATCAGATCAAGCTAACAAGCCATTGGATCATTGTTAAGAACAAATTAACAAGCACATCTAGGATGCCACACCATTTGATCATTGTTAAAAAACTTCAAAACAAAAAATAGAAATGAAGCTGAATTTTAGATTTGAAAGCATTCGGGTCACACATCTTGATGCCACCAAAGAGAGTTACATCAAGGTGGGAAAACAACCTAAAATTCATGGACATATAATTGTACATTCACAAAAACTTAGAACATGATTGAAAACATATTTAGATTTGGAGCAGTAGTTCACTGGGAGATCGAGAATAGAAAATTCTACCAGAACTATGGCTTTTGAACTCCACGTTTTAATGGCTTCATGTGCTAAAACATCATCATGCTCAGCAGGTTCCAACATCCAGAGAAGCATAGCTCTCTTTCCAAATATAAAAAATTGTGAGATAGACTCTTTTCATATGCAATGGCTTTAAGTAGTATCCTTAAAAAATGGCATTAAAAGAAAAGAAAAGTAATAAGGAGACGAACAACAGAACCTCAATTTTTCTTGTAAGCTCTATTTTAGGGTCAACAAGATCCCATGAAAAATATTTTTGGAAAGATGATTATAGGAACAAGACAGTGGAAGTGAAATCTATTAAAGTGCCAAAGGCACAGGCCTTTTGTTTTCCCTGTGATAGAAGAAACGAAATTAACAGAGGATCAATTACAAAGTACATTGATAGATTATTACTTACAATACAATTTTGTCCTATCATGGAAATGGACTAGTACTAAATAAAATTTTAGGCAGGTGGTTTTTTTGTTGTAAAATTAATACTCAACTACTAAGCAATGCATCATGCATGGAAAATCTTTACTAGGCCAACTCTCTGCCAAAATGTGGGCCTTAAAAGTGTTCCATGCATCCCAAGACTAGGGCTGGTTTATATCCCCAATGTTAAGGGATTCAATGAAAAAGTCTCGTCCATCAATCAACAACAAACTGAGCTGAGGAGATTGTTGGACACTACTAAATGAAATCCAAGAATCAAACTTTTAAGCCGAGCAATCTTGATGATATGAAGATTACACATACTAGCAAAAACTCACCCTATTCCAGTCCCTATTCTAAAGTTACCAATTTGGCACAAGCAGGGAAGTAGCTGGCAAAGGTTAACAAATTTGGCTTTACTTGTGAAAATTATATTTATGCTTATACATTTTGCATACATGTCATGGATTTGATCCTTAATGATTTCCTGGTGCAGATCAGAGGTTCCAGTGGTGGGATGGATTGCTAAAGAGGCTCCGGAAGGGAAGCTCTTGGAAGACTGGGCTAACAAATTAAGGGCCTCAGAGTGTCAGCTCGTGGATGCCAGTACTGGATTTTCTGAGATCTTTGCTGTTAAAGATGAGCCAGAACTCACCAACATTAAAAAGGCTGCCTTTTTGAGTGCATCTGTTCTGAAAAATGTTGTCTTGCCAAGACTGGAGGTTGTTATAGATGAGGAGAAGAAGGTTACCCATTCTGATCTGATGGATGATACGGAGAAGGCCATTCTTGATCCACAGAAAGCCAAAGTAAAGTTGAAGGCTGATAATGTTGATATTTGCTACTCCCCTTGTTTTTCAGAGTGGGGGAGAGTTTGATTTAAGGCCAGGTGCTGTTAGCAATGATGATTATCTTTACTATGATGCCACTGGTGTTATCATTTGTGCAATTGGATCCAGATATAACAGTTATTGCTCAAATGTGGCAAGGACTTATTTGATAGATGCCAAAGATGTTCAGGGTAAGGCCTACAAGGTTTTGTTGAAGGCACAGGAAGCAGCAATAAGTGCACTCAAGCCGGGAAATCCTCTTAGTGCTGCCTATAAGGCAGCAGTAGATGTTGTTCAAAGAGATGGCCCTGAACTTTTGCCTCACCTCACGAAATCTGCAGGAACAGGAATAGGGATTGAATTTCGGGAGTCTGGATTGAGTTTAAATGCAAGAAATGATAAATGTCTGAAAGCAGGGATGTTACAAGCCATTTGTACAAGGGGAAGTTATATACTGAACTAATTAAGTAATTGATCCATTCAATTTTATTGCATGTGTTTATAGTACACTGATTATTACAACTTGATATATTTGTCATTGAATTCCATTGCAGAGATTTTACAACACAGAACACTTTAAAGACACCTTAAACTTACCTGTTACACATTCAATGGATTTCAAGGGATACTAAATGCTCATTCAACAAACGCCTTTGCCACCCAATAGACACATTACATATACAGTTAAGCACAAATTTGGTTTGAACAAAATGCTTGGAACCTCCAAGAAAATAATAAAAGAATTTGAAATGTCAAGGAAAAATAAAGTACATATGTTTAAAATTAACTCTTCTTCCAAGAATTTTTGAAAATTATAATAAAATTCTATGTTACCAGTTCTTTGTAGGGGATTGCTGGGTACTCATGCGGTTCAAACTGTGTCCTGGTCCTGGTCCGGTCCTCCAGGGGATTCGGCCAGGGTCCTTCAAATGCCTTGTGGGTTTTTCCGAGACAAACCTTGAAGATCCTAGGGAGAACCCAGACAAAATTTGCTCAGAACCCAGATAGAATTTGCTCAAAACTTAGACATACATGAAATATAAGCAAGCAGAACCATCAACATGTGGATATAACATTCACAGATGTCTATCTTAGGGAAACTTAATATCTTCTGTTAGAACAAGAATGAAGTCTAGATGCATTAATGAAATTCACTTGTATGAGTAAAAGCTTCAGAAAACCACACTCCTGGACAAGGGAAGATAAAAAAACATATGGATATTCATATATCCATACATGATACAACCAAGGGTAATATATACACAACAGATAATAAAGGTAATGCATGAAGCATTTTGACATAGATCTATCTTGGTCATTTACAATGCTTTACTTTTCTAAACTTTCATGGAAACCTTACTCTAAACTTTTTGAAAATACTTCTACTTCTGAAGTTAGTTCACTGCCCATGGACTAAGCACCATAATCCTTTAATCCTACAGGGGCTAGGCATGACACCTTACTCAGGGTTTCTCCATACTGATGTTGCTGACATACACATACAACCTCATCTTTTTAGACTGGGTGCTTCAATCTCTGAGATTAGGGCATATACCAAACCAAGAGGCTTTTAACGGGTATCTTATTTAAATTTTTGTATGTAGTTGTGTTATAACTGCTGTAGCATTGGCTCTGAAACTGCTGCTAGTTCATGCATCAGATGTATGCAAAGGGGGTAGCAAATATGCTGTTATGAAATTCACTAATCAGGACTGAAGTGCCATTTTCTTAATTTGAGTATTTCCTTGAAAAAGAATCCACATAACTTCTAATGTTTCTTGAGTATTTATTATCCTGAAACATTCTATGTGTCATGTCCCTTACCCCAAATGTATCAAAATACGAAAATTATAATCATAATAAATCTGTGTCACTAATTTGCAATTACTTGGAAAAAATTTCCGTAAGGGTTAGGGAAAATATCTACACAAAAAATTAAAAAAAAAACCAGAGACCCTGAAAAAGTTCACCAGAAATTTGCAATTTTATCAAGAAAATAAATGCCAAAAAAAGGGTCTAAAATCACATTGAATGATTAAATAAAATAATCATAGTTTTTCAATGAAAAAATGGGCACCCAGGTTGAGCACCAATTAATCACAATAAATTGTGATTTTTTGCAGATCTCTGCAACTCTGGTTTCTTCTACATCTGGACTTATTTCACAGTCAGCATCAGAACTACAAACCAATCAAAAGCATGTAGATTCATGGATATTTCTACAAGAAAGATAACCATTAGTAGAGATGATTTTCACTACTGTCAGTTCTGGTATGACATGATTTCATGTGGGATTCATGTTGTGAATGCTTTGGTTTCCAGTTCTTGATGCCATTGAGTACAGAGTACAAATCCTAGAATTGAGAAAATAAGAAAAGGAAATTTAACCACTGCAAACCCTAGCATTGAATATTTTTTTTACAGAACCATGCCTTGAAAAATTAAAGAAAGGGATTTTTAAATGCAAAAACTCTAGACCAATTTGAATCCATGTGGAACATAAAGGAACATGTAAGGGAAGAATTTAGAAATGTAAATGAAAGCTGGAAAAGCTTGGGGAAAAAAGAAAGAAAAAAAATGTACTTGAAACATCTAATTTGTCACTGAATTGGTCTACTTAACCCTCTTCATCATTTTATATCTATAAATCCACACCAAAACACCAGACTGGTGTTCGGTGAAGCACTTGCATTTTTTTGTTCATTGTAGCCTCCCTTGAGTGAAGGTTTTAACCTTGCAAGGCTTTCAACATGGCACCATGGAATTTTAACAAGATCACTTATTTTATAAATTTAAATCCACACCAAAACACCAAACCAGGGTGTTGGGCTTGGCACTTATAAAGTTTTGATTTATAAGGAGGCTATTTAAACCTTTGAAACTTCCTATTATGTTCAAGTGCTATAGCTGTGACAGGTTGACAATGGAATCAGGGAGGTTATTTAAACCTCTACAACTTTCTATTTTCAAGTACTACAGATGTGACAGGTTGCCAATGGAATCGGGAAGGCTTTTTTAAACCTCTACAGTCTTCTATGTTCAAGTGTTGCAACTGTGATAGGTTGCCAATAGAATCAGGGAGGTTATTTGAACTTTTACACCCTTCTATGTTCAAGTGTTGCAGCTGTGACAGGTTACCAATGGAATCAGGGACATTATTTAAACCTACACACTCCATTATATTCAAGTGTTGTAGCTATGACAGGTTGTCAATGGAATCAATTTCAGAAGATTCATCCAAAGAGGAAATTGATTTCCCAGCTGAAGACTGATGATTTTCAATAATTTTATGGATCACAGTTGGTTACAAATTCAACTATAACAGGGGAAAACCTATAAGATAGACACGTAAATCCACTTTCTGTAGCTTTTGAAGAACATTTCACAGAACAAAAGCAATCTGAACAGAAAGAGATTCTCCAAGAAGATGATTTAAATAAATCAAGTGAAGATGGCAGACACAAGGATGATGGGGAAGCTTCAGTGGAGGATCTTTCTTCATTCCAATTCCTAATGCTGAAATAACTGATGACCTGCATATTAACTCCAAAATCAAATATCTTGCCATCCCAAAGGCTTTTCAAAATATTCATTAACTTAGAGGTCTGGGATTCCTTATGATCCCCGTGAATTTGTTTCAAGACATTATGATTAATTCTATTTGTAGCTAAGTCATATTAATCATACTGATGTCATTCTTTGATCAAGCAAATTCCAGACCAAAATGAGCCAAAGCCAAAATAAATGGTGCACAAAGACGGATGAGGTATCAAACGTAAGTTGTACTCTTTACAAATTTGGGAAGTGCAATCAACAAAAATCTCTACAAGTTCCAGGATTCACTGAATTTTAATTTCAATGAGGTGAAAGATAGTTTATGAGAGAGCAGATCACGCTATTTTAACTTTTAAGAATATTGAATGATTACTAAATGTAAGAGACAAGTCTATGATATTTAACGTTTCCTGGCTTGCTATTATCGCAGGGTACATAATACAATACAACATGCAACATAGGCAGGGGAGTAAGGAATTTTGACAAGATCTGGGGTTTTTTAAAATTTTACCTGTTTGCTTGGAGACGACCCACAGGTTGAAGAAAACGGCAGCCCACGGGATGAAGAAAATGGCAGCTAGGGCATAATATTTTCTGCAAATCCGGCAAAAACCCAATACTGCAATCATCACTTCCCGCCACACCCTGCATTCTTATAAGCTTCCTTCCCGCCACACCCATTGTAAGCCTTCCCGCCTGAAGAAACTCCATCCGAGTCTGACGCCGTAGCAGCAAATGGGAGAGCCAACTCACAGAGCCATCAAAAAGCTGCGAAAACAGCAGTTTTGTTTGAGGGAAAAGCCATATGTGGGAAATAATTAATATATTTTTTGGAAAAGGTAGGTATTTTTTCTATTTTAATTTGAGACAATGTAAAGTAAAAAATAAAACTTAACTAGCAATTGCACCTTGGTGTGCAATAGGTACGCCGAAGAGGTCTAGAATATCCATTACGAAAATTTTATGTCTATATTTTGCATACATCTATGCAATGCAAGAGATCGATTGGTAGGCCATTTTGGAAATGATTTTGTTTGTGCAACAAAGGTCTCAATGGAGAGGTGATAGCTTCAAATGAAATATGCATCCACTTACAAGTATCCAAACATGAAAGAAACAAAACCTTTGAATCAAGAAGATAATCAGGCTTCATTAGTAGTAGGCTCATGTTATGTTTTTCATAGGGAGAGACGGAGATAGAGGGA